>PTRB01000039.1:0-186755 GCA_025094155.1 Lichtheimia hyalospora FSU 10163
ACTGCTTCTGCTTCCAACTCGGCTCAAGATGCTATGGCTGTTCGCATTGAAAAGTCTTGCCAAGGTATCTACCCCTTGCAAAACACCTATGTTCGCAAGGTCAAGATTCTCAAGGCACCCAAGTTCGATGTCTCTGCTTTGCTCGCCCTTCACGGTGGTGCTGCTGCTGCTGGTGATGTTGGTACCAAGGTCTCCAAGGACTTTGTTGAACCTCCCGTCTTGGACTCTGTTTAAACCAGATCATCACACAAAAAAAGATCATTAAAGACTTTGCTCTCGCTTGTGGAATTTTGTTTATTGTGCTTTCTTTCTCTTTCTCTTAACATTTCATTATGATGCCTTATTCTGGTCGAGATATCGCTCTCTTTGTTATTGCTTTCTTCTTTCCACCCATTGCAGTATTGATCAAACGTGGTTGTGGCATAGACTTTCTTATCAATATCTGTTTGTGGGCTCTTGGCGCTGGTAAGTGATTTACACTTCATGTTCCTAATGCCATCCAATGCTCACATGCCATCTCATGACAAGTTCCCGGTATCATTCATGCCTTTTACATTGTCCACAAGTATAATGAGAACTTTGAAGATATTGAACGTGGTGGTCTAGAGTATCAGCCTGTACCATCCGAGGAGCCTAGTCGTGTCGGATATGGTTCCACCAATGCAGCAGGTATGTTTATCCCCACGGTGCTTGGCATAGGATCATTGTCTTGATTATTCTCCTTTCACTAACAATGTGCAACGCTCTTTATCTCCTGTTAGAATGAAACCTATGATAGGAAATATGCCCTTATCCTACATTGCATATCATCGTGCTACTCTTTTATTACCCGATTCCTTAGCAACATATATTTGTCCGGTGCATTCAACTAAACTTCCATTTCAAACCGTTAAAGCGGGTGATTGGTTTTAGAGAATTCTTGATAGGCTGGGATTTGGGTGGTGTGTGTGTGCATGAATTGTGCTATTGTTAGCTTTAGCGTAGTAGTGTAGTTGTTCTGTTGTAGGCATAATCCAAATGACATCCATTTCCATACGGAAGTAGTAATTGCTTGATCCAAACAGTTAGAATAAACTTTCTATCTCACTTTATTTAAAGATGAATCCAAAGGTTATGTTGTCAAGTGAATATCGGCATGAGCATATTACAGCTTCGCTTTTCGTTGTTGCACAGATGCTAGCTCCTCTTTGCCAAATGGGACAAATGTTTTACCACGTAGCCAGAAAAGCGGTTGATCTTCAGGAACTTTGTCAATGCCTTGTTCACGCAAACCGTGTTTTTGCTGCTTGAATGTGCCAGTGGATGACATTTCGGGAAGGATGCGAATAAAAACAGGAATTGCGTATTTGGCGAGTCGCTTTTCCAAGTATGAGTAAAAGTCATCCATATCGAGCTCATCAACACCTGGTTTCAGCACGAGGGCAGCCATGCCTTATTTAACAACAACAGATGTCAGATCCATAGAAACCTGACTCATTTCCAACATTATTCTCAATATATACCTGCTCTACCATCATGATGTGGTACCAGAACACCATAAACGTTGGATTCAGCAATACCAGGATATTGGCCAACAACATGGGAGACTTCAGTGGTTGCTACATTTTCACTGTGCCTAAGGATAGTGGAAAGAAAGATCAGCCAAGAATTATCCACCATAGTAAGAATGATGCTTACCAACGGAATGTATCGCCCAAACGATCATTAAAATAAATATATCCAGTGGATTCATAACGGATGAGATCACCTGATCGAAAGTACCTTTAGAGCATATACAAAGTCTCAGTTTATCATGTTTGCAACAACACTCCTTGCGAGATCACTTACGCATCTCCTCTGGTAAACACGTTGCGAGCAATCTTCTTTTCATTAGCCTTATTGTTGTTGTAATATCCCACAAAACGTCTGTTGGCTTTATCATTAATTTGGCATAGCAATTCACCAGGCTCTCCAGACTTGCACTATAGGATGTAACAATTATCAGCAACGCATATTCTACCTTTTCAGCTCTATCTCATTACCTTGATACAAAACCCATTCTCATCACGTGCTAACTCCTCTGTAACAGGATCAATTTTGACAATGGTCCAATCTCTCGCCAGAATATCGAGTAACGTTCCTTGCCGTCCAATGGCACCTGTACCCAATTCTCCCGTGCACATATTGATAAATCCACCCAATCCTTCAGATGCGCCATAAAACTCGAATATATTTTGGATACCAAATCTATATAGAAGAGATAGTGAATATGAGAATAATGCATCATACGATTAATCAAACACTATACCTTTCGCGCATGGGTTTCCACACGTCAGTTCGCATACCATTACCAATAATCAATCGAACTTTGTGCTTCCGTTCGAGAGGATGTGTGGGTTGATTCGCAAGATACCGACAGAGCTCACCGACATACTACATTGAAGAAGCACATGTGAGATAATTTTGTCATCATTTGTTATTTCCCTACCACTTACATGAAAAACGGTGATATTGTATTTAGAAATATCATTCCAAAACCTGCTGGCAGAAAACTTGCGAGCCAACACAACCTTCCCACCACTCATAAGTGTAGCGATAAATGACACCAGTACTAGAAGGTGCAATCATTAGCGCAGAAAAGAAATCTAATTTTGATATACATACACCCCGTAGCGTGATAAAGAGGAAGGCACAAGTAAGTAGTATCGTTTGCCGAAAGACCTTGTGAGAAAGTTGACATCGTCCAGGAAATGGCTAACAAGCTTCAAGTTTATACATTGGGAACTCACACTACTCAAAGCTGCATCCTTACCATTTGATCGATAATGAGTATTGATAGCAGCCTGAGAATAACATATTGAAATTATATCCTGCAACCATGTAACATTCTTATTTCATACCTTGGGTAAGCCTGTTGTGCCACTTGAAATTGGATAGCATGAATTAAGATCGGAGCAATTTAGTAGCACATGATGGTCTCACAAACCTTGTATAGATCAGCATAGCAGGATCTTCAGGTTGTACCTTATGCAAACAAGTATCATCGGGTTGTTCTTTGCTGAAGCTTGCAAGCATATCTTCTGTCACCATGGGGAAATCATCAGTGTAGCCTTCACCATATCCATACAATGCCATATTAAGCGAGCGCGCTTGAGCTGCCATAGTAGCCACTTGCTGGGTATATACCGGATCAAACAAGAAAAGCCGTGACTCTGTCACTTGCAAACAATGCAACAGTGCTTGATCGCTAAGATTGTTATTGATTAAAGCTGGCACTGCACCAATTTTGCTAATTGCTAGGAGCGCCACCACAAACGAAGGATGGTTCTGGTGCATCATACATACGACATCTGGTTCATCATTGTCAGTGGATGTAGATTTGATCAAAGAATATGCTTACCTTTGGGTTTGACATTTTGAGAAAGGAGCCAATGTGCCTAAGAGCGAAATAAGGGATGATTGTGAGTGATACATGCTGCGTAAGCATAAACAAGTTTACGTGTCTTACAAGTTGGTTGGAAGCTTCCGAGGGTAAAAAAGTCAAAGTAAGGAGGTGATTTAGTCAACAGTTGCATATCTCCTTACTTATCATCTTTCTCTCACACATAAACACACATGCATGGCATGCACACACGCCATACCTTGTTCAAGTTGCCTGTAGGTATATGTCTCATTTTCAAAGATTAGAAACACTCGATCTGGTGTCTCACTTGCTTTTTCTTGGAAGCGATAATAAATATGAACTCGTTGTTGCCAAATTGCCATTTTTAACCTATAGAATACATCCTGGTCAAAACACGACTCACCATTCCATGCTTGTTCCTTACTTGATCGATGATTTAAGTCCACCAAGTACCATACGAAAATCTTGGCTTAAATGAGTACGGGCATCTGCATACATGGTACCCAGTACACCTGCTGTAACAGCAGGTACTATATCGGTCATTACTGAAGAAGAGACCATGTAAGTGTCACACTCTTGATATTGATTGTTGGCTTGGTATATTTACTACCTGTCATGGTAGTGTAGAGAATCGGGCGAACAGAGAAAGTAGGAGCTGTGCTTTATAAAGAGTGGGGGAAGAAAAGCGAGAGCTTTCCAGATATTTTTGCCGTAATGCTTATATCAAGCAGCGAGATCAATTACAGAATCTCCCTACATTCTGGGATAAAAATACCCCCATGACATGTCTCACTGCTGTCTCTCATGCTCTTATCGGCTTCAATCACACTTCTTGTCTATTCACTAATCGTATATCGAGCGCATATTGCCAATGTACTATAATACAACAACGATGAAACTGACGCTAGGAGCAGTACACAACAATGACCTCTCCAAAATATTGCTACTGATGGATTCATATGTGATGTGCTATGATCATTGATTTAGTTGCAGTACATGAAAAACTTCGCTAGCTCTCGCATATATGATTGATAAGCAAATGTGTATCCATGATAGAGCTCGACCATCATAGGAGACATGCCTAAGAATACTCCTGCTTCATTATGCACCTAGTACATAAAATGTAACTTATGCGTATTAAATGTGAATGGCTATGTATTCATTGATTTCACAGTATCATTGTATACCCCTTTGTCACGGTTGAATGTATAATCAATGTCTTCTCCCGGTTTTCATTATCATGCGCATTAATGTATCGTGTTGATGTTGAATCTCCGATCGATACAAGACTTGATTATGCCACCAGCTGCAGTTCATTGTATCGAAAACAATGATACAATCTCTTTAGTCATGATGCCTAGGGGAAAAAAGCATCCTTCCGCGGATCCAGCTTCTCAATCTAAATTTTCCTCGTCTATATTTTCATTCACAACATGCAATGAATGCCTATTACTACTTTTGCTAGGTAGTTGATGGTTTTATTATGAGCACAAGAATGAATATGACTATATGTACTACACTGGACAATAGCATTACTGCTTGCGCACATATTATCGCTGTTGTGAGCATGGTGAAAGGCATTATGGCTTCAAATGATGCTATTGGTACTCGGTGCGTGGGAAACTTGTTGAGCAAACAAATAGTGAACGATGACATTTTCATTCTATTAAAGTGACATATAGTACTATCCACTCATCGGTACATTTCTCGAATGAACAATATAAGACATGGCTAATAACAAACATCTGCAGCAGGGCGTGAAAAAGGACCTGGTATAAAATGGATACTTGGGTTTCCATACACACACTACTGCACTTTCTTAACTCCTTTTTTCTTTATTCCATTGTCAACACACGAGAATGAAAGTAACCAGTATTATCCTAGCCGTGTCTATGGCCCTGGCGGCACATGGTAATGTGTATGAGCTGATACACTGCAATAATTACTAACACAGCACCAATACATCGTAGCACAAAAAAACCAAGCATCGCCATCCGATGTATGCAGCACAGATATCACTGGTAGTGGACAAGGTGATCTAGATGCTATCAGAGGATGCAAGATATACAAGGGTACCATCACCATGGAAAAACCACCAGTGGATCAATTGAATTTGGAAGGTGTTGAGTCAATCCAAGGCAACTTGATTATCCGTGGCAGCGACACGCTTACTAGCTTCCGAGCTCCACAGCTCAAATCTGTCAAGGGTGAATTATCCATCTCACAACACACACGTTTGGAACGGCTAGACCTTGGTGCTCTTACAGAGGTACAATCGCTTACATTGTCAGTGTTGCCCGTTTTGGAGAAGATCGATTTCACAGCTGGTCTGTCACAAGTCGATGATTTGCGTATCGAAGATACACGTGCATCGAACATTGGTGGATTAAAACTTGACAGACTCCATTCATTTGCTCTCACTGAGAATACGCTCATGAAAAAATTTGAATTATCAGCCAAGGAGATTACTGGTAAATTGTTTGTTGTTGGCAACAGCGAAATGGAGTTCGATGTAAGTATTCTTTTACAAAGATGATCAATGTATAGTTTATTAAATGCTTGAATCCTATAGGCTTCTCAATTGGCATCAGTGCAAGATGCTACATTCCGCAACCTTGCCAAGATTAATCTTTCAGGATTGTCACACGTGCAATCTGATATTTCATTCCATCAAAACGGATTCAGCGACTTACATATTGACAATGTTGAAGATATTGGCGGTACATTGGCTATTGCCAACAATGATCATTTGACTGAAACCTCGTTCAAGAAGCTTTCACTCATCACTGGTGCCTTATCCATTGGCAATAACACTCAATTACAATCGATCAGCGGATTCCCCAGTCTTAGTGCTATTCACGGTACAGTAGACTTGGCTGGTAACTTTGACAAGTATGAATTTCCTCAGTTGCAAGATGTCCGTGGTGGTATGCGTATTCAAACAACCAGCAGCTCATTCAATTGCCCCGAACTTGAGCAAAAGTTCAAGAAGAGCAGTGTTGTCAAGGGTAGCATCTGGGGTTGCAAGTCGAATATGGATGCCAACAATATGGATCCCACCATTGGCCAAGGTGGTGCTGGTTCTGGTGGTGCTGGCGGTGGTTTGGGATCAATGCCCAAGAAACAAAAGACACACAACTCATCATCTTCCAACAAGTCAAGCAATGATCACTCATCCGATGCAGCTTCGATCTCTCGTCAAAGTTCATTTGTTGCCCTTGCAGCTGGTTTGCTTGGCGCACTTGCAATGTAGATGGACACTTCATTTTCGATTATTACATAAAGTAACTAGTAATATATTTCTTTACTTTGCAAATGAAAGATACAAATATGTGCTATATACAAAGAGTGTGTACTATTGTCTTTGGTACTATGAATGCACACTCATGAGTTCTTCGACCACCTTGCATAAATCCTCAACAGAAGATTCCAGTCTTCGACCACCGTTGCGACCATCGACGACATTTTGCATCTCTTGTGGTGTCAAATCCAAGAAGCTTTCGATTAAATCACCATCGATAAAGTTAACAGCTTTATCACGTATATCTCGAACATCAACATTTCGCCAGCTAGAAGAATAAGTGTGAGTTTGACCATTTTTCATCAACATCAAATAACGTGATACATACTCTGTATGGCTTAAATGACCAATGCTGGGTACCACCTTGACTAGATTGCTTTGCATTTGTAGTAAGAGCTTGAAGCGTTCTTCAGATAAATCCGCTAGCACACCGATGGATCCATTAGCTGTGCAAAAGATAAGAGAGGGTGCCACTGGCCGAGTGTCTGGATCAGGTGGATTTGTCGCCAAAGATCCAAATCGGAAACTATGAATACGTTCGCCGAAATGCCACTGCCCAACAATTTCAAGACAATCTTCTACTTGGTCCGTGCTGGTGCTGCTACTGCCATTAGCACCAGAAACAGCTCCTTCATCCTCAATCTTGGTAGTTGTATGCTTGTAGACAAATAAATGACCGCTTTCTTCAGCTGCTAGATAAAGATCATCGCCTAATGCTTCAACAGCCGTAATCTCTTTAGGTTGCTTGTCATGAGCCACAGCTTCAATTGTTTGTTTTTGTGGACTGTATCGCATCGCCACCACAGCACGTGCCATATCACCAATCACAATCATGTTGCCATGCGTTGCAATAGATTCGCATATAGATGGAATGGCACAAGAGCATACAAGTGCCAGATGACCCCGTCCGCTTACTTCGAGCTCCCACCGGAATAATTGTATCTATTGCATGACTCAGTATCGAATAGGTACACAAATCCTTTTCGTACCTTTTGTGAAATGCTTGCCAGAAGCTTTCCTTGGAACAATCGCAGATTGTCGGCAATACCATCCACCTTGAGTTGGCTCACAAATTCCAATTTACGATCAGCTGTAAGGCGATACACCACCAATCGGCCAATAGCATCTCGCTCATATGGATCATTGGTATATCCTGTAGCCAGTACATAGTACTCATCTCCATCATTGTCAAATACAGCATTGATTGCCGACATGATCCTCTCGTGATTCTTGATGTAAATGCGATCGATTACTAAAGTCAAAGTCAGCTTCATGTTGAATCAAAACAACCAGAGCATATGCTTACATTTAAACGATTGATCATCGTGTACTTCAAAGGCACTGGTGGTTGCGTTGGGTGATTCGTACTTTCTTGCAATCAAACGGGATGTGATGACGCCAAAAGTCTTGGATGATTCCTGATACACGATCCTGCTCTGGGTATCTCGAGCACCAATCTTGGTAATGTGTAGCTTTTGGATCTCCTCCATTTGACCAATAATCAATCCATCTTTAGTTGTCAATGCTACAGCGTCAGGAAATGATGAACTGTTGAACGAGGTAACACAACGCACATCCTGCATTAAAACATATTTAGTCATACACATTGACTCATAGTTTTGATCCAGTATTACCTTCAAGTTCACATTCGAATAGATAAGCTTTTGGTTTCGGCTGTGGATGACACTTGGTTTGTCGGATGCTGCAAAGACATGTGTGGTGTCATTGGATGAGAAGGTACCAAGAGCAATAGGCATTTTCCCCAAAAAGGATCGTTTCTTGTCCCATAACCGCCCTTCACGTGTGTCAAGCTTGAAGTTGTAGAATTGACCATCACCTATGCAACATAGAATAAGTTGATGGATCAATACTTTCTATCATGAGCAACGTACCAAGAGCTACCAACAGATAAGATATATCCTCGAATTTGGCCATTAGAATCGAACGAGGCATAGCTGTACCAGCCAGTATTTCCTCAGCCACCACTTGCATCGTTGGTAGGGATAAGAGACGAACACCCACTTGCTGCCATACACCAATAGCCACCACCAAACTTTTCTGTGGGCTTAATGTATCCAAAGGCGTAATGTCGATACATGAAATCTCATCATTGAGTTGTGTTTCTCTGTATAGAATGTGTCTTAGCATAACATATATATGCCAGTGCATATCTCAACTAACCCCGCTTGAATTATGTGGCGATCTTGAACTTCCAGTACGCAGAGTCGCCCATGACCAGTTGATAAGACGCACTGCGTTGGATTCAAACTTGCCACAGTAACTTGTGCATTATCCTTTGGTATCCACTCATCCAGAAGTTGCCCATTTACACCGGTTTCCATCAATCGAACGCTTTGGTCTGTTACTTGAATAATAAGATTGCCCACAACATTGCCTGCTGCCAGTGTACGTCGGGAAATGTCAAAGCCTGCATATGAGTGTATCTGGCTCATTTCATAGTCGCGTAGTTGTAATATACTTGTTTGGTTGATAAAGGAAAACACAATCATGTCATCGTGGCTGAATGTATGATCCATGTTAAAACTCTCGTTCGCTTCAAATGAGATGTATGGCACGTACCTGGAATCAAATGCTGGTCTTAGTGACCAAATGCCTTTCACTCCGGTGATATCAATAGCAGCCAGTTCATTCAACCCAACACCATTGCGAATAATCCTTAATGAGCTATCTTGACCTGCCCCTGAACATGTCACCAATTGTGCTTGTCCCTAATCATATATTGTATGAGAAAGATGAGATCTCACTTTATACCATTCATACCTGCTTATCCAAATCCACAACACAGAAATCAGGTATTGGTGCCAGATTAGGGAATTCTTCCATGACTTCAAGGATATCATCAGTAGAATTGGTTTGGCTACTGTTGATATGAACAAGTTGAGAGTCGCCAACATGTGAACCAACAAATACAACATCATTGTCCAGATACGCTAAACATATCGGTGCAGAAGTCTTGCAAGATTTGAATTAGCTACAAGATCCTTTCCAATGTATATGCATCTTACCTGACCAAGTCGTATAAAGTTGATCTCATCCACACTATCGTCGATCACCTTGAGCGTGAGAAGATACAAATGCCCCATGGTCCGATCACCCAGCAAGAACCGCGTTCCTTCCCGATTAATCATAGTATAGCTGTACATGAGAAACATGTTAATGAAAAGCTCCATACCAATAAATATCAAATACATACCAATTGATGCTGCAATTGCGTATACCAACTGCTTTCGGATTATGGTCTTTCTTGAGATAACGGATAGTTGTTTCACCAACAAGTAACACACCACCGATAGGAGATGGGATAGCGATCAATAGATTATCATTCTCATCGGCACGAAGTTGTGATATCAAGAGTTGATCTGGGAAGAATTCGCCTGATCGTGTGTGAAGTACAAATGTTTGCAGGAATCGTTCTCGATCTGGATCGTCGTATAAGACTGCAAGTGTTGGTTCCTTGGCATCATGCAAGAACACCATGCTCACCAACTTTTTTTCACCGAGTCTATTGTTATCCATACTATAAGCATATCACTCGGGTCCTAATCCATTGTGTATATGCACTTACCCAAGATTGATTTGATTGGATGGTTCAGGTCGTTGATAATGCGTGGATGATTTACGTCGAGTTTCTCTTGTTTTCAATGAGCTTCTACGAGTTGAATATCCCTCCCGAGCTTGTATTTGTGTGAATGCGTCGTGTGTAAGCACTGATATCATGCGTTCATGTAAGCCAATAGCGAAATAACGACTTGTCGGATCAAGTAAGCCGAACATGCGATTCGACCAAAGATGTGGTGGTCCTGTTGGTCCAATCTCGCCGTTTGCTTCAGTAATGATTTGCTGTGTACGTTCTGAGTAGGACAAGATACAGAACATACGTCGACTGGTGAGCACAAATAATGATGCCTTGTCTCGTCCCTGTAAGTTAAAGAATAACTTAATTAGTAACATACACGCGCGCATAGCATACTACTTACACGGGGCTTGTATAGATCGAGTGCTCGAATCGTACCATAGATGCTGAATTCAAGTGTAGGCTTCAATCCATCTGGTGTCAATGTATAGATCTCGATGCGTGTTCCTTTGCTGTCATGCTGGTTAATAAAAAAAGTCGTTCTTTACTCAATCGCGTATTGCTTACCCAAGGATAAGATTAACATCGGTGCTAGCAGTGAAAGGTCCCTTGACTGTATAGTGCGTAGCCGTTGGTTTCTGTGCTGTGACAACGTACTTGTAACAGGTCATGCCGAAAGGGGCTGTTCTACTTGGACAAGTTGGCGATCCAAGTTAAACGTGTAGAATACAAAGGGGACTCCACCACCTTCCGCTTGGGCTGTTGCTGGAATTCAAATAGGCTATTACTACTTCCATAGCTGCCTACATGTAGATTTATTCATTATATTGATATAAAAACTACTGCTATTACTATTACTATTTGTTCATGCATCTATCTCTCGCATTTGACTGTGACACATGGGCAATAGTCTCTCATCTTTTTTAAGAAAAGTTTCATCCACAAAGATGGATTCTCATACATGTAATGCATGCCGTACAATTAATAATGATTATGGATCACATATTACACATTCACACGGATCTTACAAGTTTCATGGGTGTGTGCTCCATATCTCGTGGTTGCATTTGTTGATACTAGTATCCTAATACCAATCATCATGCGACACGAAAAAGTTGAATGCCGTACAAGACTTTGTCTTTGTTTCTTTATCATCCATCATCACGCGGAGCTTGCAGCCAATGCCGTACAATGGCCGTACAATGGCCGTACAAAGATTCTTGGTCTCTTTCTTTATCACGCGCTTATGCATTTTACGCCGTACAAAATGGTGTAAGGCCGTACAAAGGAAACATGATCTTGCCATGTTGAGTAGAACCCCAAACGGATGGGTAAACTTTTCATGATGGATGAGATCTTTGGTTTGCTGAAGGACAATAACGATAATGTATCACACTGAATGTGTTGCTCAGGGTGGGAAACGATTGGTGAATGCTTGAAGCACATATGAATGGTGTCAAAAAGAAGGGGACACAAAAAGGGGAGCACGGGCTATGCTACTGCTGGTCCTGCAGTGAATACAGCCGATCATCATTAGGAACGTGTGCGATATGTTGTGAGGATTGCTTATCCATCATACTGTACGCTAGTGCACAATCGATACAAAAATGGCAATTTTGAAGAAGATGTAACACATGGATCTCATTTGCTACCAATTCCTCTTCTGGATCGCATATATTTACATTAGACACTGCAATTACAACCTGTTTAGGATCATAACTATAATGGATTAAACATAACAGGAATATACACTCGCTTCATTTTCCCATGGATGTTGGGTTCTTTCCATCACTTATGGATGAATCAAGCAATGAGCAAGTAAAAAGTTTACGTGTGGGGATGGCGCCATCCCCAGGTTGTGGTTAGCGGAACCTAAATCCGCATGATCAATCATTTACGAAGATTGCGCAATGCAAGAGCACCATCTTCCTACTCGCCGGACCAAAGTACACAGCCATCACGCAACCATCACGCAATGAAATGCATTCACACACGTATAGCATACACATGAACTCACGCGTTATCTATATAAACCCCCTGTTATGATTACAACATCCACATCATTCACACACACATATATCTGAAACAATCATGTCTGCTGCTGTTGCTAATACCACTGGTGCCACTACCAACAACAACACTAACTGGAGAGGATTTTCCACCACTGAAACCAATGTCATCAAAGCTCAATTCCCTGATAAGATTGAAGGTCCTTCAACATGGGATGGCAAAGAACTTGAGAAACAACCTGAAAAGTGGATCTACCATGTCACTCCTGAAGACATTGCCGACATTGATAAGGCACTCAAACATTTCAAGTCGTTGGATCTTCCCTTGGTATGTACTAGTATCTCTCTTGCGCGAATTCAACCAAAAGCTAATCATCCGATTTATAATCCATAGACTGAAATTGCGCCATCCAACTTCCCGTTGACCACATTTGGTGACGTGATCAAGAAACAGCGTTCTCAATTATTTGACACGCTTGGTTTTGGTTTGGTCCGTGGATTCCCTATCCTTGATTATGAACGTCAAGATCAAGCTATAATCTTTATGGGCATTGGCTCTTATATTGGTATGTAACACCCCAAAGTATGATTGTGGATTGATATGCTAAACATACTTCATCCCTATCTAGGTAAACGCAAACAACAGAATGGCAAGGGTCATGTGCTTGGACATGTAAAGGATCTCACCCATGGATCAACAACCAAAAGCGTTTATGATGCAGAAGCACCCACCACCCGTATTTATGCAACGCGTAAAGCTCAACCTTTCCATGTGGATGGTACCGATGTTGTGGGGCTTTTGTGCTTGAACGAAGGTTATGAAGGTGGTGAAAGTTCGTTAATTTCTTCACACACTCTTTATAATCGCTTGCAAGAGTTGCGACCCGACATTGTGGAACTCTTGAAAGAACCATGGCTATGGGATCGCAAGGATGAACATGCTCCAGGAGAACCTCCTTACGTTGCTGCTGCACCACTCACTTTTTATAAGAATCGCCTTTTCACCTTCTGGGGACCCCACTTTTTCGAGACCATGACACGATTCCCAGAAGTGGTCGTTGATGAACGCAAATTCGAAGCTATGAAATACATCCAAGAGTTGTGTGAGCGTGAATCTCTCAACATGTGGCTCAAGGTCGGTGATATGCAATGGGTGCAAAATTATCAAATCTTGCATGCACGAGGTGCTTACCGAGATCAACCTGGTGCTACCCGTCACTTGTTACGTTTGTGGTTGCTTGTTGATCCTGAACAAGTGGGTTGGGAAATGCCATTCAAGAAGGGTGACTATGACTTTGGCTATGCCAACCATACCGTTCCTCTTGAAGCTGAGTAAACTGCTTGTAACAAAACTCATAATTACCTTGTTTGATTCCCTCTTCTCTCTCTTTTTTCTCCCCGATTGTACACATCTTCCACATTTATTTGTCTCCACTATTTGCATCACATGTATTTCTCCCAATGTCCTGATCACTGTATAGCTTTCTATTTACGTCTTTTATAAATCACTTGAATTATCGCATATATTACACGGTATGGATTCATTTTACATAGGATGCTGATCACGAATCAGGATGGTTCATCCATTAATAACAACACAGGGATGTCGAATTATAACCCAATCTCAAGTGCAAAAGGAGATACGTCACGAGATGACTTTGATCTGGCGATGAATTTGACGAGATTTCTCCTGCTGCATAAGCTAACGTAACTCAAATGCAGCTTCATGTGTCAGTGAGCTACATGCAGCAGCATACCATATGCCAGTAACATTTCACTTTCATGCTCGTGTTTCTACTTGGTACAGATCTACTATACCATCAGCTGTGCTGTGCGCGTTGCTTTAACTTTTTAGGATGACATGGATATCGATCTAGTACAAGTGGGAGAATGATAACAATGATTGACAACATGGCTAACTTTGATGCAATGCGTTCAACACAAAAAGGAGTCAAGTGAACGCCCGCAGCAGCTATAGGCACGGACACGTGATCATTGGAGAACTTCAATCAAACACTCATTTTCTGCGATATTGTGATCGGCAATGGTTTTTTGGCTAAAGACCCCTATACTTTGTCTCCCTTGGGGATAAAATGTGGTTCAATCATTAATCGGTATTTCTCTTCTCCTCACTCTTCAACCCCTTTTCATCCCTACCAGATCCCCTCATTTTGCTCTTGCACTTTCTCACACACTTTTTCGTTTTGCCCCTGCACATTGGCAACCTGTCACCGGGACCTTGTCCCCATCGTCGATAACATGGCAAATGCGCGCCACCACAAGATATTGAATGACACAGAGATAGAAACCATACATTTTATACCAAGCATATGAATGGGATACATTGTACATTCCCTTTATAGTCAATGAACGTGGGTATGTTATAAAATTGCAATGATGAAGGGCATAAACAGCCTAATAACCAGTTGATGACTTCATTGCGGATACCATAAAAAGATTTGCGGAGAATTGTAAAGGCGCGCGGCATGATGAATTATTGCTTTATAAACCAATTCTACTTATCACTCATTATCTTTTCTTTTCTTTATACAACGTACATCCCATTTTTATATATATGCTAACATCGCCAAGAATGAACGGAGCAACTGCTAATGGTCACTATGACGAGAATGATGGTCTTTTGCGTGATATGTCAACCAACACACTCATGAACCGGGAGCAGCAACTACGTGACGAGATTGCCCGATTGCGACGTGAAGAACAAGAGCTGCGTGAAAAAGACTTGTGGATCAAGCAGAATATTGTAGCCGTGAGGGAAAAGATGATGATGGTTTCAGATAGACGTTGATTGTAGATGCTTTGATTGTGTTGTTGCCTCTTTGTTTTATTCCCCCCTTTATTATTTGTGATTGTCAACAACTATTTCTTTATCATATCAAAAAGAAAATCGTTTAGGTAGTCTGGAGCTGCAGCTTTTCCCTGTAATGTATTGTTGGCAGGATGGATGACATTGGTATTGACATGCTAAAAGGAATAGAAACAACACATACCAAGTGGAATATATCAGTGTACATTGTGAGTTGGGGTTTGCTTTTGCTCCTCTCTTGCGCTTTTTCTTTTCTCCTTTTCACAATCCCTCATTTCTTGTATCCCCTCCATCCCGTGGTGCATCCAAGATATATTTACCTCGGCATACCAATGCACGTGGACCCCATAGTTTGTCCTGACAGTATTCGCATATGCCTGTTGACACTTGGACATTTTCAAACTCATGGATATCTTCCTATTGTTAGTGAATAAAGAAATACGTCATGATTAGTTATTAAATCATCCCTTTCACTTGGTCACTTGCCTTCAATGGTAATCGTTTTATCCGAGTTTCCATTTGTTCCATCACTCGCTCAAGTTCTAAAGTGGCGGATTTCTTGTTTGCTGATTCTTGTTTGTTGGGCTTTAGAGATGAACACATTAAAATAGGTGATTCACATGTCTACACAACAACAAATAAACCGACCTGATATGAGAATCCAATGAAAGGTAGATGTTTCATATGGTCATTTCCAATTGCATTCTTCCAGATTATGTCATCATTATCACTGGTGTCGTCATCCAATACGGAAAAGTTCGAAGTATCATCAGGAGAAGCAAGCGTAGGTCGAAATGGTGGAGTGCTGTTGCGTAGTTGGTCCCAATCCACGCCATTGAAGAAGGGGTGTGCCTTGATATCCTCCACTCTCTTGAATCGCGTCTCGCGTTTGGATAATAATCTTTCCTCATATATAAAACACGTCAACTTGCGTCAATCCATCACATGATCCATAATTACCTTTGGATGAGATCACGGCATGCAGGCGACACGGGACGTGGAAACTCGATTGATTTGTGAAACATAATGTTGAGATAGGTATCTTTTTCACTCTTGTCACTGTGAAAGGGTGGATTTTGTTGCAGAGCTTCATATAATACAATGCCTACTGACCACCAATCGACTTCTGTGCCATAGGATGATGTACATTGTAACACTTCAGGTGACACATAATCGCAAGTACCGACTGGCAGAAGCATTTCTTTGTTGTTGCTGTTGTTACTGGTGACACTTGTCATGGCAATACAAGATCCAAAGTCAGCAAGCTTGACATGGCCCGTGCTGTCGATCAAGATGTTTTGTGGTTTAATATCGCGATGAAGGTAACCTAGTTGATGTAGGCTATCAACGGCAAGGATGGTCTCTGCAATATAAAACCGTGCTTCCTTTTCACTTAAGCATAGTGTTTCTTTACGATCCAGTACACTGAATAAATCACCGCCACCAGCATATTCCATCACAAGATATAAATTGTCATCGTCTTGAAAGGCAGCATGTAAAGTTGGGATCCACTCGGTATTTGCTTGTGATAAAACTGTACGCTCCTCCATAAATGATGCACGCTATATGACATGCTCGGTTTTTGTGAGTTGACATGAATGCTGAAAAGGGAAATAGCTGTACCTCGCGTTGTGCAAGCATATGACGCTTGTTTAATGTTTTCATGGCGTAAATTTGGTTATTCAACCGACTGCGAACGATCGATACCTTGGATACATCCATAAGAAACGCGATACAAGTTGGATGGTACTTTGATTACCTGTGCAAATTGTCCTCTTGCCAAAGGTCGTATATGTTCGAAATCATTCTTGTTAATCCGTAACCGAGCAATATCATTATAAATAGGTTCAACTTTGCATGAGTTGGTACAAGTGAAGAAAGAAAGAAAAAGATCCGACATACATTGTTTTAAAAAGGATGGTATTTCTGGAAGAGCTTTAGCATCTTTGTAAACAGCAACGATACAATCGAGTAGAGCGTTTGAATGAGAATGAAGCAGTTGATCCAGTTGGTGATGTGCGGAGGTTTTCGGAGTGGAGAGCATGGATGATGAATGATATGCAATGCGAGAAAGAAGAAGGGAAAAAAGGTGTTTATGCAAAAAGGATGTATGGACCAGTGTGATGGATGTGGCAACAGGAATGATAGGTTTGGACCTGGAAAACAATCTCCTTTCTTGGATACTGGATTCTAATCCTCCGATGCCTATGATGCAGCAGTGTTCACGCAGCAACGCTCTATATCCATCCTCCGCCTGAGATTTACACTCCTTGTTCCTACTTGCTTCAACTTGTAATGTCAACTGGCAACAGTGCAACTCCCGATCAACGATACACACGTCTCGAAAAACTAGGTGAAGGCACCTATGCAACGGTCTACAAGGGGAAAAGCCGTTTAAGTGGTGAACTGGTTGCACTTAAGGAAATTCACCTTGACCCAGAAGAAGGCGCTCCATCGACAGCCATTCGAGAGATTTCACTCATGAAAGAACTCAAACATCCCAATATTCTACGACTCTTGGATGTCATTCACACCGAAGGCAAGCTCATTCTCATTTTCGAGTATATGGATCAGGACCTTAAGAAATACATGGATGCCACTGCAAGGTCTTCTGGTGGTAGCAACGGTGTTGGAGGAGGTGGACATCAACATACAACAGCATTGGATCCATCAATTATCAAATCATTGATGTATCAACTATTGAAAGGAATCGCGTATTGTCATGACAACAGAGTGTTACATCGCGACTTGAAACCACAGAATCTGTTGATGAGTAAACGACTTGATTTGAAGCTTGGCGACTTTGGATTAGCACGTGCATTTGGTATCCCTGTCAACACCTTTTCCAATGAAGTGGTGACGTTATGGTATCGAGCACCTGATGTACTCTTAGGTTCACGCATGTATTCAACTTCAATTGATATTTGGTCTGCTGGATGTATTATGGCTGAAATGTATACAGGTCGTCCACTCTTTCCTGGTACAACCAATGAGGATCAACTACAAAAGATCTTTCGTATGATGGGTACCCCTACAGAACAATCATGGCCAGGTGTATCCCAATTACCAGAATACAAGCCCAATCAACCCGTTTATCCAGCTCAACGATTGAACACCATCCTTCCTACAGTTGATGCATGTGCTATTGACCTTCTCACTCGTATGCTGCAATACCAACCCCAACTCCGGATATCCGCCAAAGAAGCTCTTAACCATCCATACTTTAATGAACTCAAGTATATGCAATAGTGTATGTAGTTGATATGGATAAAGACAATACATGTTTTATTAAGATAACAATAATGTGAACAATGTGTGTTATGGACAAAACAAATGAAGAAATACGCTTTATTACGATAACAATGCCAAGTAAGAGAGTAAGCTAAGGGGAATATGCAACAAATGAAAGACAATATGATAAAGAAAGAAATGGTGTTGTTACTTTTGCAAACCATCCCAATCAACAAAGAGTTCATCCAAACAAGTGTTGCTAGGTGGACTATTCCCAGTACTGTGTTCGTCATCGGATGAAGAAGAAAAAGAGAGCATAGGCGATGGCATGAATTGTTCTTGTGGTGTTGGAATAGCCTCCGCTGCAGGGAAAAGGAATATACATCATTTGCATTCGCAGGCATACATGAACAGCAATGACTCCATTGGGTGGGAATATAGCCTTGGTGATGGGTTTCTCAATAAAAACATGTGTGTGTGAACGAACACATTATGCTGCCTTGGATACCGTTGCTGCGGTAGTTGTATTCCTCTTTGCGATCCGTGCTGAATCGCAAAAGCCTTCCAAACCAAAGGGCAATTTGCTCAACGCCATGAGCTGTGCACTCATCAATTGCAGTTGTGCTTCCAAGAATTGGTTTCGTTGTGACAATTGATCGTTTTCTTCTTTCAAACGCTTATTGCTTGTTTCGAGATCGGTTACATAGCGACGCTTTCTGTCCCTGGATTCTTGGGCTGCAGCTCGATTACGCAATATTCTTTCCTTGGTTTTTTGATCCTTATCGTCAAGTGTAAGCTTCATTTTCTTTCGGCTAACGTTGTTGATATCGGTTGATGACATGTTTCCCACCCAATGGAGTAAAAATAAAGAGAAGACCAAAGAATTCCAAGCAACCAAGCCGGAAGGAATCTTTATGTTAATTGGTGGCCAATCACAATGAAACACGATCCGAGGAAGTTGATTATATTTTTGGAAACCCATGGATGAATGGGCGCTGGTATTCATTGTCCCGCGGATTAATACTTCGAGACCAACCCCCCTTTCAATGCCCCACACTCAAACATCACATTTAGACAGCTCCGCTCACATGAAGAGCTTCCGGTATCTCCCGTCATCATCACATTCATATAAAAGCCAATAAATTTGGAATCAATGCATCTTTGAACAACTCTTTAAAATTTTACAAGATTCACCCTTCTCTCTCTCTATGTCAATATGTGGAACAACAAGCGATCTGCACCTGCTACACCATTTGCTCGCCAATTATCACCTCGTCAAGTAGCTTCCAAAGCTCATTCCTTGGCTTGTAAAAAACTGGATCGAGATGATCGTCGTCGCAGGCCACAATATCACATGCGTGAACGTGTCTTACTTTACAACACAATGTCAAGTGCAGATACTTATCTCAACAAGCGCACTGCACGATCCAATCGACGAGTATTAGCTGCTGAAGAAGATGATCTAGTTGGATACGATGAACAACCACAAAACCATCATCACAATAATCAACATCATCCACCACATCATCATTCACCACTTTGTGATAATCCTATGACCGATGACGACGATGAAGAAGATGATGAAGATGTTGACGAGCCACAAGAAATCAATAATACAATCATGACCCATCAAGATAACAAGCATGATAATAATGCGCAGGCGCTCTCTTCATCATCATCTATACCCCCATATTCCGCCACTTCACTTGCTGATTGTCGGATTAATGATCTCTTTAATGCATACCATCCCCCAAGGCTCTCTTGCCTTTCTCCAGTCATCATTTAAAAAATAATCCCCATCATTCTCCTCATCCCAAAACCTTTGCATGTATCATACTGTTTCATTATTAAAAAATCAAAGAAGCTTTTGCTTTACAATGCCAGCAAAATTCAAGCCGGCTTTACCCGAAACATTCCGTTGGTCGTTAATGCATGTTGCAATAGTAGTCGAGATCATCATATGAAGAACAACAGGGTCGACGGAAGGGATTTAAAAAAAAATACCGCGGATAGATTCCGAGGTGTGAGCAAAAATAAGGAGTGGGTGTGAACGCAAAAAAAGCGCATCGTGTAAATGTCCCATCAGAGGCACTTATTAAACAAGTATTATTCTTATTCTTTCTCTTAAAACCCCTTTTTGTTCATGAATGATGCCAAGAAGTGGTTGTTGCCTTTGAATTGTTGTTATAGTCTAGACCAAAACTTGTGTGTTGTAGCTGCTGTGGCTGCAATGCAGTCATGTTCCCCTTGCAATCCAAACGCAATATCTCACTCAATATCGACATCAGTTTCAGTTTTGCTTTCACACCTCCGCATGTATAAAGTGCATCTCATAATGTCCGATCTGGCCTATCGTGAAGAATATCCAACATTGCCAATCGGGTGGGATCGGGGTGCTCGTAGTGTGCACGCAGTACGGTTCCTGCATATGGTCAAACCATTAACGTCATTATCATCGATGGATGCGATCCATGATAAATCTACTCTCTAATCATGTTGTCATATCGTTGATCAAGGACCCATGATATTCAAGACACCTCCCCCCATGGCAAGGTTTGATCCATCCATATATCTGCAACATTCAATGTAGGCGTAAAGTAGTTGTCATTGTTGCAATTGGGACTCAAGCAACACAAACAACAAACGCCCCGATCCCAACAAACCAAAACCGAGTCGTTTCTATTTTTCCCATCACCTATCCAAAAGTGAAAAGGAACTGACAATGCATTGGAATATGCAGTGGATGGCATTACAATGGTGTTAAGGAATCCTCTTGAAGCATAATGCATTATTGTGGCTTTTCCGAACAATAAATGACTTTTTCGATCCCACGCACAGATCGATGTTTCGTGTAACCAACCCCGTGGTTTCACAAACACACAAATTTGCCACACCCGTGACGATAGAAATCTCAGACATATCACTGCCACATTAGCCGATCCCCACCAGCTTGTGCTTGTACTCTGTCATATGATGATTACCATGTTGAGCGATTTCATTCCCACAATAAAGTATCAAGGTAAACGCTTCATGAATAGGATAACTGGTATGCATTCATCATGTTGAAGGCATCTGATGGCAATCATAACAACTGATCTTTAAAACATCAATCACACATGTCGTCATGGCTATAATGTCCGTCGTTCTCCGAAACATGTGCTAAAGAAGCTCGGGCCACCCATGAGACCCAGTACTGAAATGACGTTCTTGGTTGATATGGATGGATGCTCATAATGAGATACTTTTGCGTAATACTACTTGATCCATCTTTACTCATCGCTTTCAACAAGTCTTGATCATAATCACATTCTCTCATGCTCGCATTCGGGTTCACTACAAAATAGAGTTTTATACTTGCCCGTGGGCGCATGACAATCATCTGGTCGTTTACAAATGCAACGATAATGGCAGGCAAAGTCGGCATATACGCTGCATATGGATATGGAGCATTGGCAATATTTTACTTCTTGGTCCCGTATAACCGATGGATACGGGAGCTGCTGAGATATGAAAAATTTGAAACGTATAATGCCTATACAGAGTATTGTTCCATGAGTGGATCCTTTGTGAAAAAAGCATAATGAGAAATACGTTCACGTTGATGGTAATGCAAGGCTAGTCTTTGCAAACATCTTGATTGATTGATGATGGAGCAGCCGTGAGAAATCCTTTGCCTAATTGAGAACAACTCAGGGGTATATTTCCTTTACTTTACAAAACAAAGGAACATCAACACATCATGTGACATATGTATGTATCTATTGACTTTTTACAAGGAACACAAGTGCTGTATACCAATGTCCCCCATAAACACACTTTTGTCAAACATTCTTTCATGTAAAGCTGTACGTATAATTGATTCACTTGGCCATTACACATCAAGTTGCACTACAAGATTGTCAAATGCAAATGGCTTTAGAAATACCTCCAGGCTATGAGCAAAGTTGTATATAGTGATGGGAAAGAGAAACACAAAAGCGTGTGCACTCATACTTTAATAATTGCTGTTAACACAAGTAATGATAAACCATATAACAATGTGAGCAAACATCAATATCATAGATGATAAACGATTTTGATTACACTCCTCTTTATAGTGTTATTACAGGTGGGGGAGGGGGCAAGAGATGTACAAAGTGAAGATGATTTATCGGATGACTCTAACTTTGGCATGTTCTGCAATAAGGCTGGTATCATTGGTGACATTGTAAAGCTCGTCAATGAGTGCAGATCGAAATGTGCCTGGACCTCTGACTTCATTGCGCCTGACAGCGAGTTCCGAAGCAATGGTCACTGTAAGAATGCTGTAATAAAAAGAATATAAGCATTGAAAGATGAACATCACTGGTATCAATCATCACTTACGCTGCAACAGTGGCGCGCAAGTAATCGTTTCGGTTGGCTGTTGCAAAGAATATTTCAATTGAGTATATAGCCATTCATTGTACATGAATAACTTACCAGCTGTAAAGCATCCTACAATAGATGACACCATGCATCCACTTCCAGTGATACAAGCCAAAAGAGGATCACCATTCTCGATAGCATAAACGCGTTTACCATCCGAAACATAATCAATAGGACCTGTCATTGCCACCACACAATCTATAATAAAGAATAGGATTAGAACAACTACAAATCGTATGAAAGCAATAGCACTTACTATTCTTCTGTGCGAGCTCCTTGACAGCTGCAACTGCATTTTCTTCACCACCAATATCGCCCACTGAATCGACACCACGAGATGCACCACCACGGCCTGCCATAGATAGGATCTCACCTCCGTTACCCTTAATCACGGTCAAATTGCACTCGTTGAGGAAACGTTGTGTAGTAGTCTTGCGGAATTGAGTTGCACCTGCACCCACAGGATCAAAGATGACAGGGTTACCACGCTCAAAGTTGGCATGAGCAGCAGCAAACATGGTTTGAATATTGTTGAGAGTACCCATATTAAGAACCATAGCACCATTCACAGCAGCCAAATCCTTGAGTTCCTCGAAATTGGTGGACATGATAGGTGATGCACCCACTGCCAAGGTTGCATTGGCATTATCATTAATCACAACATAGTCTATACAACACAAGCATGTTGATGAATACATTGAGTGACAGGGGGTGTGGCATAATATAAGCTTACTTGTAATATGATGCACCATAGGTCCTATAGTTCTAACATTTTTGGCAGCTTGAATGGCGAATTGACGTGCTTCTTGAGTAGAATCCAATGACTTTGGAGCTTGTGCAAGACAATCACGAATAATCTTGTTAAAGTCTAAGCATGTTGCTTGGGGATCGGGAGATGCAATGATGGCAGAGACGATAGCTAAACCTGCAAGGCGATTGGCACCCTTCATTAAATCTTGAGCATTCTCGAGTTTGATGCCACCGATGGCTACGGCAGGAATCGGATCAATAGAATCAAGAATATCTAAACAAGGAAATCAATGAGTCAAAATGCTGGTGATACACACAAACATGCAAACATACGTCGAGTGCCTTCAATACCAAGGGTCTTGTTGGTAAGCTTCTTGGTGCTAGTATCCCAAACAGCACCTACACCAAGGTAGTCAGCACCTGCTTGGATAGCTTCTTTGGCTTCATCGATCGTATTAACGGATACACCAATAATCTTGGTAGGACCAAGGAGTTGACGCGCTTGACGCATAGGCATATCGTCTTGACCAATATGAACACCGTCAGCATCCACAGCCAATGCGACATCGAGACGGTCATTGATTAAAAGTGGTACATTGAACTTGCGTGTGATTTGTTGTACTTGACGAGCAAGCGCAATGAATGGACCCGTGTCGAGATTCTTTTCACGAAGCTGCACAATAGTGACGCCACCTTCCAAAGCACGTTCAATTTGATGGATTAAAGTGGTGCCTTCGGGTACAAGGTTGCTATCGGTCACAAGATATAAAGAATAATCGACAGTTTTGAGTGCCATGTTGTTGGGGAGGGGAAAAGATAAAGATCGAGAGAGAAAGAGCGAGAGAGAGAGGAGATTAAAGTTAAGATGAATGAATGTCAATCGGGAATGAGGAGATTGCATAAATAATACGGGTTGATGGTACTCGTAGATTCGGCATCTCTTGATTACTAAAGCTATTGTTCAGGGTAGCAACATTTTGTTTTCATCAGCATCCTCTTGACACGAGTGCACAGAAGATGAAATAAGAAAATGATATTGCGAATTTATTAAGCCGACCTGATTATATTGTCAAGTCTGCATCAATCACTTGACCATAACAAGAATGAAAGGAAAGGAAAGGAAACGACTCGCTGTATGAATTACAAATGCTTTATTATTACTTTCTAGATGCTTGGATGCTAAGATTGACTTTGGGTGGAACGCTGAAACCGAACGATTTGCCAACCTTGACAAGATCAAGGCTGTTGACGTTAAAGATCTTTTTGAGACTAAATGCTTGATATGCTTGAAGATAAGAACGGAAACCATCACGAGCAGATTGATTCAAGTAGTAATTCTTTTCCACCAGCTTTTCGAGCTATACACGAATAAACACATTAGCATATTATAATATAATGCATGATCTTGATCAATGTTACCTGGCTCTGCACATTGGCAATCTTGTTCGTAGGGAATTGATATTCATTAAGGGGAACTTTGGCATTCTTGAGATAACGCAGAAATCCGAGTTCACTTGGAAGCAAAAAGAGCAAACTCTTGCCTTGTCCGCCAGCACGAGCTGTTCGACCAACACGATGAATATAATCACGAGGATCATCTGGTGGGTCAAATTGTACAATCCAATCAACAGCAGGAATATCCAATCCACGTGCAGCAACATCCGTGCACAACAAAATGCCCTTATCAGCATTGCAGAATTCAAAGAAAGTGGCTGTACGCTTTTGTTGCTTTTGTTTACCCTATCAAAGAGATAACGTGTTAACCTATTTGCTCGAATCCTCATTTCCTTTCTCATGCATTACTTACGTGTAATTCAAGTACTGGCACATCAATATAATTCAGCAGTTCAGCATGGTATTTGACAGAGTTGCAACTGGAAAAGAAAACAATGATCTTCTTTTTGGAGTTCTTTCTCAAGAAAGTAAACAGCAACAGGAAACGCTTATCGGAATCGCAAACGACGTATCCTTGCTCTAAACCTTCAGCAGTTGATGTATCCTTCTTTTCATCCACATTGATATACATGGGTCCCTTCTTGAGCGAGATACGGGCAAGATCAGTGACCTTGGTAGTTTGTGTAGCCGAGAAGAGCATAGTTTGACGTTCCTTGGGCAAAATACGCACAATCTGACGCATTTCCTCTTCGAAACCGATTTCCAAGATACGATCAGCTTCATCAATGACCAAAGCTTTGAGATTCTTGTATACGAAACCACGGGTATTTTGCAAATGATCGAGTAGACGGCCTGGTGTGGCAATAAGAAGATTGACACCTTTGACAAGTTTATCAGCTTCAGCTCTTCTGTTGGCACCACCAATGACAATGCCGAATGTATGCTGATGGTACTTCATCAATTCACGAGCGACACCAAAAATCTGCAATGCGAGTTCACGAGTAGGGGATACCACAATGACACCAGTGCCTGGTCAACATTACCAATGTTAATCCATTAATGTATACCATACAATATCACATTATCCACTTTACCATTTCTTGGCTTGAACTTGAGCTTGTACAACATTTCAATGGCAGGAATCAACATGGCTAAAGTCTTGCCGGAACCGGTCTTTGCAGCACCCAACACATCACGACCAGCCATCAAAGGTGGGATAGTACGAGCTTGTACTTCGGTCATCTTTGTAAAACCCATCTCCTTGATACCATTCTTGGTCTTGTCACAGATATCAAGGCTTTCAAAGCTGAAATCAATGTCTCCTAAAAGATATTCAACAATAAACACGACGATCCTTGATCTCTCTTGATTCACAAGTACCTTCTTTCAATGGCGACTCATTCTCGTTTGTTGAAGGGGATTCAGAACTGCTCTTATCGCTGTTGTCATCGATCTGCTCCTGATCTTGTTCTTCGGCAACGATCTCTTCACCTTGGTCAGCAATCTCGGTTGCTTCCTCTTCAACTTGCTTGGGCTTTCCCTGGTCAACTTGCTGCTTCTTCTTGTTGGCCTTGGTCTGGTGAGTGCGTTTACGCTTCTTCTCTACTAAATTGCTGGCCATTGTATAATCGAGCAAGTAGTGCAACAAGCGGAGGTGGGGGCTTCAAGCGAGCTCTCAAAAAAATATTCTTTTGTCTCAGCAAATCATCCACCTTCAAATCTGCTATTTGTCTAGTTACCATTCACACCTGTATTTACTCTTTTCAGCATATTAATATTCCCTTTCTGCATGATATAGGAATATCATAACTAATGTCATGCTTAATATAATCAATGCCATGAAAGAGAATACCATGATACTGTGTTCAATCCATGGAGAATAATGAGGAACCAATGGGAGAGGAAACTGATATAGAAAGAGCGCCACAGCACTTGATCACATAACCATCATCATCGTTTCTGCCTTATTTCATGTTTATCATTATCTCACTCCCAGTCATTTGATCAAATACAGCGATATCCCCTACGTTTCACTATCAACACCATCCATGTCATGCAGTCAAATTGAATAATTCTGCGCTGATGCATGAATGCTTGTAATGGGATTGGGCTCATGGTTGCAATATGATAGACTACTATAAACAATGCTGTGATAGCAGATGGATGGGATAATATGGTCATTTATTGGTTATGTCAGTTGAAGGTTAATGCATGAAACAATCAATCACACCGTGGTTCTTTGATAAAGTACCATCCAATTAATCAAATTGTGAGCACAGATATTCACACGCCTTGCACATATAAAAAAGATATTGTAGCCCATCATTTTTACTTCGCACATCTCTTTTCTCTATTATGGCGGTTTTGATTGCGTGCTCAAGATTCTGGTGCGTATCGTGATGGATATTGATTCTATTCATTGGATTTGACATATCTAATGATCTTTCTTGTGGTCATTCCTAGCTTTTCATTGTTATCCTACTCTCATTGTTGTGATTGTCATTGTGATATCTGACTCCCGTAACAAGGTAAAAGCGGATCATATTGCTTGATGAATCCCATACTCAATTGTATTTTTCAACGTAGCTATGCCAACGAGGGATTATACAACATTTTGCACTGGAAAAATGGTGCACTATCCAATACAATGAAATTGATATGGTGCGCTTAACCAGCGGGCACAGAAGATATTGTTGGTAAGGTTCCCTTATCTTGCCAGCTGCAAGTCCTGATCCCCAGTCAAGCAGCCCACAGTGATACAACATTCATGAGCGCGATCAAAAGGTGAATCATACCGAGGAGACCAAGACATGACCATTCACAAGATTGTATATGCGCGAGAGCAAGCAAGCTTGCTATGAATGAAAATGCAACGTACATCGAACAAAGACATTGTGTATCAGCTACGACTAGTTCGATCAAAATTCACATTTGCGTCCAAGTATCCAACACTTCAGTTGATGTGCGCTATTACGCAAGTGAGCTTGATTTGACCAACTGGCATCGTGGCATGTACCATTTAAACAAGGAATCACGTGGTTTGGATAATCAACGTTTACAAAATACTTAAATTATCGGGATTGATCCTGGTATGGCATGAAAATTGATAGCGAAGCACACAAGTTTAATTGATCTCTCAGGCATTAGGAAACTCATTATAGGCACCAACGCAACCGAGAATTTAGCCAATCAACAAAACATGACGACAACACGTCGTTCAAATCTCGAACAAGGAGTACCAGTAAGTGTCTTATGTTACATTGTTTCGAATCTCATAATATACCACTCATCACACAGGAACCGTTCATTATCCCATTGGATAAAGCAAAAACCTTTAAACACCTTCCCAGTTGACAAAACTGAGTGGTGTGGACTTACAAAGCAGTATGCCCAAATCATGTGTTTCTCTTGTGCCTTTAAATTCGTGATACTTTATTGTCCTTTATATAATAAAGGGATGATAATCCTGGGTTCAAATGATACATTTCTTATTGTGCATTATAGCTTTACTTGTGTTGTTCAATTATCACAGTATATAAATTTCTAGTGAAAGGGATGTGCATGAGTTGCTGGATCAAGCGGGTTTGATTGGGGGAAACTGTGGCTTGGTATCAGTGTCAAAGTGAATTGTGACCGAAGTTTCCAGGTGCTCTCTCTTTTTTCACTCAAACAAAAATGGTACGTACCCACTACTTGCAATGAATGCTCCGTTGGCCACGTCTGTCATGTTTCTAACCGATTCACTATTTATTATAGGGTAAAGTCCACGGTTCGCTCGCCCGTGCTGGTAAGGTCAAGTCGCAAACCCCCAAGGTTGCCAAGCAAGAAAAGAAGAAGTCTTTGACTGGCCGTGCCAAGAAGAGACAAGTGTACAAGTAAGTTTGACCATTATATTATAAAGATGAAGAATGCTGACACATCCATGTTTCCATAGCCGTCGTTTCGTCAACGTTACCACTGCCATTGGTGGCAAGCGTAGAATGAACCCTGCCCCTACCCAGGGTCCTTAAACAGCAACAATAGTGGATTCAATTCATCTATATATGTTTAATGTACATTTGTCGATTCTTTCATATTCTCTAAGCGGTATAATAATCCTAAGACAACGAAGTGATAAATGGTGTGGATGTGAAAGGAATGGATAAGAGGGAAAGGTATATCTATGACTATAACTATGAATGGGTGTGATGAGTACTCTGGGTGATATTATCCTGTTGATTCAAGGACGACGAAGAAGTAGTGGTAGCAGTGGGAATAGGAGGATGAGAAGGAAGGGTAGATGGATCAAGTTGTTGAACAATAGCCATGACCTGTTGCATAGCTTGTCTTGATAATTCCAGTTGTAAGCACTTGTACATTTCAACAAGATCCATGCCGATGCCCTGCAATACACGCGAATCTTGATGATATTTTAGTTTGGCATTGTTGGTGACATCTTGATAGAATTGCTGTCCAACACGGCTCAAATGACCACATAACTGATGCACTGCAACAGTTGCAAATGGTGCTGCTGATCCTGCTCGCTTGTCATGACCACGCATCAATCCAAATAAATGAGGATGGTATGGTGTCCTTGGTTTAAGCATGTCAGGCCATTGCCATGGTGCTGGTATAAATGATGGTGCTGGTATGGTACCAATAGTAGGCTGATGATGATGGTTGTTGTTGTTGTTGTTGTTGTTGCGTGAACGCTTATCACCATGTTGATCATTGTCTTGTTCTTCTTCTTGCTCTTCTTGTTCTTCTTGTTCTTCGTCACTAGGATACCATATAAATGATGGCGTTGTTGTGGTGGCCGAAGTGAGACGAAATGGCGTCACCTTGTGTTCGGTTTTTGCTGTGACAATGGATGTAGTGTTGTCATTATTGTTTGTGAGTGGGTAAAATATTTTGTTGTAGAATTGACGCAAGTTGCCTGCAAGTGCAGTAGGTCGAGCCATTTGACGTTGAGCTTTCAATTGTTCCAAATTCTGCTGAGCATTCTGCATAAAGATACGTGCAAAACGTTGACACACACTGGATATCGTCTTTTCTTGTTCTTCTCGTGATATTTGTCTGCATTCAAATACAATCTGTCGAGTACCAAGCCATCGGCGCCCAAGACCTAATCGTGCATAGTTGTGTCGATCCACTGTTGCCAAATACATTCCTTGCTGTTCTCGATTGATATCGCTCGTACGACTTGCAAGTAGTGAAATGACTACACTCTCCACATGTTCAGGCCCGTTTCGCCATACATGTTGCAAGTTGGATACATCCCCAAGCAATCGCGTGAATATAGCATGTTCAGCTGTTTTATCTTCATAGTCTTGGCTTAACTCATGCCACAACGCTAATAAATCTTCAGCTTGTAAAGGAGTCAGGGACCGAATACGCCTTTGACGGCATGCTGTTTCGTACAATTCAAGCATTTCAACCGTTGTCATTGTCAATGTGTGTCGTAAACTATCTGCATTGGTGTTGCCAACAAGACCAACAACTGGAATAAAGCGGTGGACCTGTTGCATAGTTTGTTGAATGTGATACAGCTGTGAACGACTTGCCACCTCCTGGTCAATGCAAAACTGTTGTTGAGCATCAGAGCAAAATATGCGCAAGAGCTCATCAAGTTCATCATACAGCTTGTGTGTCACTGGATCTTCTTCTTCACTCATCGATGATGTCGCAGTATAATATGTGGCGGGGATAATGTGAGGGAAATAGAAAGAAAAAGAGAAAGGGCGGTGGCCCCTTATGGTAGTAGGTTAAGAGCAAGTGGCGAAACAGGGAAGGGGATAAGGATGGTTGATAAAAAAAACAAAGAGATACTCGTCAACGACAACAACAACAACAACAACAGGATATAAAAAGCAAGCCGTCCACTTCTGGATGATCCTAATGTGGAAGAAAAAGGAATAGGAAAAGAAAGAAAATACACACACACATACACACTTGTAAAGTCCAAACAATGGGATATTTTAGGCAGGCGATAACCTTTGTGTCGAAGGAGAAGCGCCGCCTTCTTGTCAGAATAACGACACTCGGTTACACGATATGTAAATGTTCTCTGGTTGTACTGATGATGCTATTGATTATTATCATGTTTACCCCTCCTTATTGTCTTTTGCACCATCCATTAAAACTAGCTTGGTATGTAGTATAGTAACTGGCTCATCAATAAGCATATAAAATAAAAGGGATGGAGGGATTTTCAGCACGAGATGATGAAACAAACCGATACTTTTACCCAATATATAATAATCGCTTTGTATGCATGCAGGTACATGTACAGGGTAATGCTCTTGCTCAGTACATAATGGTCGCTGCTCCTTATTTCATGAAAAAACGAAAAGCATGTTATCCGCAGCATTATTTATTTTCATTCATCCTGTGATGACAATGTGGAGAGACAAACCACCGAGGGGTTGTTGCTGATTGATTGTTACAACCTAGAGTGTTTCGAATAATGATCGTCTACCCCATTCAATAAGCTGTGTCTCATTATATTTGAAATTCATTGTTCCTGGGAAACATCTCACACTATAATATTATCTCCATGTCCAATATGCAGCATCATGTGCATCATTACATGGTAATGTCCGTTAACTGCATATATATATATATATGTGCTCATCCAAAAAATGAAACCAATAATATGCTCCCCCTGAATGCTCATCTCTACAACAGTAGCTCGTGGTGGCTCTAACAACGCCCCCGTGTTTCTAGATAGTATAATCCTTCATAAGTATATAATCGTGCATCATTTCTCATGGGGAAGAAACATGTGTTATATATGCAACTCTCTTTTTTATACTTGGCTTTTTGGGTTGGATTGGGTCTAGACAAGGATAAATCGAGATGATTGTGTGTAATCTTCTCTCCTATATTACACCATGCATCTGCGAGGAGGGTGAGGAGAGAAAAAAAAATAGGCCAGCTTGAGATCAAAAAACCACCAGCAATGATCCGATCGTGATGTCAGATCATGACAATACTTGGCTCTTGTTGATCATTGAAACATCGCAACCTGTTTCATCCAAGAGTGTCTAGGCCGAATATTACATGTGGTAGTGTCATAGAGTTGCTTTCATGCCTTGGATTATACATGTGCTCTCTTTATGCATATGACGCACGTATGACTACCCTGAGATGGATTAGTGGATCGAAAGCAAGATCGTGTCACAGCAAACCAGCACATTCGCGCCAAATATCTAAATTGTGCTTCAAGTGTAGATTATATGTTGCACCACAACTTATATACCTGTCGCACACTTGCCATTGGTTGCATACGTGACAAAAGTGTGGATATCACTGATGTGTTTCGCGCGACAACAAGGATGGCATTAAGGTTTATACAGTAAATGTTCACCAAGGGATGAGTACACAATGACAAATCAATCCATATGGTGTATGCCAATGTGTTCCTGTTGTAGTATCAGAAACTAGAACCATGGGATCAAGGCTGACAATTCCACACACGTCATTGCTGGCAAGTATCATGTAATGTTTGTCAAGACTTTTTTCCCAAAAAAGGATACACCACACTCTTATTGCTGGATACAATGCAGTATATCTCCCTTTTGAATAATACTAGTGCAGCTTCCCCGACGCGGTTGTTTCTGCTTTCTATTTTGTGAAAAGGAGTGGGGGATGTAAGCTGAAGGAGAAGAAAACTACCGATCCATACACAGCATGACACGCATCTGGCATACGTTACACGCATCACAGCATGTGGTAGGACAAGAAGTGGTCTGTGTCGATTCTTAAATATATCATGAGCACCTCCCGTTAATGATGCTCGCTTTTGCCTATTTTTGAATAGGGATGGTGTGCTTGTCGATAGCTGCATGCGTGTATTGATACCAGAAGGTAGTTATGATCTACGCCAAAGCATATGTCCCCAAAAAGGTATGCAATCCGATGGTCGCCGATGATGGTAAGACAAGGCTTGTGGTTAAAGTGCGTAAGGTTCACAGGGTCTAGCACAAACAAAAAAGCACATATGCTTCGAACAGGCATATACATAAGCAAGAATAGAATACTTTAGTAACGATAAGTAATGCAAATATGTCAAGTGTCATTTTCCATTCTATTGCGTGCATATGTACCAGAAGTAAGTAAAACACCGAGAATATATGGTTCCGGAAGCAATAGACAAAATGGGGCAAGAGACAAGATTCAATGTGGTTTCCCCTATAAGGGGAGTGGGAGCACAAAAGAAGCGTGTGGTGCGCTTTTGGTATGACAGTCGATCACGCATGCTCTTCTCTCCCTCTCTCCATATGCTGTCAAACCGTGAGTCGTCGATCAACACCAGAAAAAGAACACACATCAGCTGGTGCTGCTGCTCACTCACACATGCAATACATGAAAATAATAGCTTGTTTCTGTGTGCTTATTACACAACAATGATCAAGCCAAACACAGTACCCATGATACTGCAGATTGATCCATTGTCATTATAAATTTGGATACATGCAAATAAAGAAAGCACCAAATAGCTCAAAAGCATGACACCCATAATCATTATGTTGTTTACCCTAACGACAATATTGGATTTTGCATTTGTTCTTGTAGGCGTTGGAAGATAATATGGTGAGCAGCAAAAAGAAATGATGATGAAGGAATGAACAAGACCAGGGATGATGGTGATGATCAGCAGGTGTAACCACTTAAATAACTATGTTGCTGTATTAATCAATATCAGCCTGCTTTCTCGGTGTCTTTGCCGGGAGCAAATACCCCTTCTCATTCACCACGGTGACTGATTGTTATATATAAGAACGTCATTGCCCATTTCTCATTCTTTCGTTTCCCCTTTCCACTCGTTTCTCTTTCGCTGGTCACTCCTCCACGCTTGTCGTGTATTTTCTTTTTTGAGGATATCCTTTTCTTTTCCTTTCTCTTCTACGCTTACATTCAAATCAACATACATACCCATCAGCACCGCAGCGCTTGCGCAGCTTTATTGCTTGTTACATACCAAACCAAAAATTATAAATCAACAAAATGATGGCATATGAATACTACCATTTTAATGCTGAACCAATCATGCTTCGTCAATCCTCCTCGCTGGCGTTGGAGGATAGCAAGATGCTTGATATATACGCTGCGGATAAGGTAAGCAATACGGGTTCATTCAGGGTAACACAAGGGCGCACTGGCATCTAACAAAGATTCCCTCTTTTTTTTATTCTATTCAATCTCTTTCACTCTCCCCTGCTTTTTGGCCAATAATTCATTTCGTCACAATTGTGCTGCTACCTATTCTGCGCCTTGACATATTGTGCATATACATGGTGGACTAACTTACAATCGTCGGATACTTTCGATTTTGACATTGCCTTTTTGCATAAACAACCCCACATTTTCCTTTTTCTCTCATCATTTCTCTCTTTCATTTATACATGACGACATATCAGTACTTTGATCGATTCGAAGACGACCAAGGCATTATTGTGCCACAACATCTCGAACCAGAACAAGTCAGCTATGAATTTCCATCACGGTCAACGCTGGAACATCTTGCGACATTCCTGAATGATAATGACGATAGCATGTTTGATGAATCACCTATCGGATCAACAACATATTCAGATGATGAAGATTCTGGTCTCGCAGGCGATGACCAATTTGATTCGTTTATTGGTTCAATTGTATCTGCGTACACCAACGAGCAACGACAACGATGCACCAACAATCACATGGCTAAGAACGCCCCTGGCTATGGTCACAAGATACAGCAAGAACGCACCAACCACCACAACCAATTCATCAACAATAAACCAGTATCCATGTCAGCCGACAACGACGATGAATACCTTGTGGACGATGATGAAGATGATGATGACATGGAAATGTTGGTGGATGATAGTCGATTATCTCCCCTTCAAATTCCTCCAGTAGCTCGATGCGTATCATCATCCAGTTTTAATTCTTCATATTCTCTTTATTCAATGCAACGTGACAATGGTGTAGTAGCACCTTGCTCTTTTCTTTGTCATGAAGATCTTGTGTTCCCCAATAATCGGACTTGTGGTAAGTATGGTGTGTGTGTGTAAGTGAAGAAATGCCGCGCTCTTGAACTGACACTCTTATCCCTTTTTGCTCCACATTTGTTTGTTGTTTACAGTGTCACCTTACCATGGCATGCTGGGCGCTGAGGACCATCATCAACACCTTGACCTGCCAGTGTTTCGTAATGAATCTGAGCCCATAATGGACGACGATGACAGCAATCCTGATACTCCAGCTAAAACTATCACTCTCAAATTACGCAAATCAGTTGACCATTGCTATCGTCGACCCACTTGCCCTATCAGTGATGAAGGTTACGCTGATGACGACCAAGAAGACGATGACAATGTTGATGTCAGTGGCGACTACTCTGATAATGAACCACCTTTGGAATCTGAAATGGTGTTCCTTCCACTATCAGCTGAAGAGCAACAGCATATGGTTGAAGAAGATGTATTACGCAACACGGCTGCAACACGTATCCAAGCAGTTTGGCGTGGTTACCATGCCAAGAAGCAACTTGCAGCATCCTCTAGTACTTTGTCATCATCTCACCGTTTAATTGTGGATCTGGCGCGTATATGCAATGCCATGCATCAAAAGCAGATGAATGCCATGCATCATAGAATGGATGAACTGGAACAACAACTTGAAGAAGAACGTGCTATGCGTATTGCTTTTGAGAAGGCTGTTGAAGATATGACTATCATGGTTGATCAACAACAAAATATGTTGTATGATCGTCTTGAACAACAACGTATGGAATATGAAGCCAAGGTTGCCAAGATGGAAACTCGTTTACGAAAGGAAACCAAGGCAAGAATGGAAATGGAGCAATCAATGACACATGTCGTTAAACAGGTGCAGGATATGCACACTGCACAGCAACGCCGTGCCAAGGAAGACGCAGAGCATCAAAAGAATCTACAACGTAAACTCAATGACGCACTTTATGAAATCAATCAACTTAAAGCATCATCGACCACCACCACAAATACTACATCATCAACATCATCATCACGTACTACATCCGCACCACGTACTCGTCGTACTATTGTACCCAATGCATCTGGAGCTTCATCCGTTAAAGCATCCACTGTACGACAACAACAACAACAACAACCACGATCCTCTATAGCACCACGTTCCTCACATCAATCATCAACAAAAGCTACTCCTCGTCTTTCCTCCCGTCCTTCAATTACGCCACGACCATCTTCTGCATTGCGAACTTCCCAACATAAAAAAACAACCACGTTATCCACCAACAAACGCACAACAACAACAACAACAACAACTGTTCGAAACAGTACGTTGCCAAGGTGATTTGACCAAGATACCATTTTCCTTTCATTCCCCCACATCCTTTACTCCCCGATTCGCATATTTCTTTACCCATCCCACCGTGCATGCATGTAGATAAGGTCATCCTATACTCTTTCTTTCGTTCACAACCACATGTTTTCCCACATTCATCCCACATCATTGTCCAAGTATACTTCTACTATTACTTTTTCTTGCTCTGTATGCTAATATAGTGCGAGTACATTACCTGTGCTTCTCTCGCTTTTCATTATATCTCTCCTATGTTTGTATCATGCGTGTTTTAAGGGTCCATAATTTGTAAGACAGGGTTCATTTGTTCTTATTTAAGAAGGCCATTTACTCATTTCACTCACGAGAATGGCCACTATATCAATATAATTTAGTGATCCGTGCGTTGTGTTACCCCCATCACCCTATTTACCTATAATGAAAATAAAAATGAGCGTGATACCCATCGCCATTCGTACCCAATGCTTTGAGATGCATGGTTGCTGACGATTATTGACATGATCTTTCTCAGTCATTTCCATGATATCTATATTATGCCCACAAATGGTTATTGCTTTATCCATTATCAAATATCATCCCAACATTGACTCCATCGTATCCTTCCCCCAACCATGCTTCCGGGTGCGTATTGGTACGCGCGCGTGAATGATACCCTGCATATGATGTGCACCATATATACCGGTTCTTTCCGCACACACTCATATCTCCTCCCCGATATTGGTTGTTATATGCATTCAATTACCATCTTGTCTAGGAGTTGCCGCGTATTGCATATCATTCATCATATGCCACATGATGGCTTCTGTCCCACGAGACATGGTCTTTTTTTCGCTCGTGTTATCCATTGTGGTGGTACTCGTTGTTTTCTCTATTGCATGGATAGTTTGTAAACACATTACACGTACACACAACAACTGGTCATTGCTCACGCGTCGTTTTTACCTTGACCAGAAGGCTCAGCACCAGCAGGAGTCATGCTTTTTTTGTATACAGTGTAAAAGAAAGTGATGGAATGGGTTTACACGTGTCACCGTATATGTGAAAAAACAACAAAGATGTCATTTATGGTGTTGCTCTCTCGTATTTTTTTCTCTGTGTGTGTTTGCATATACAATTGTTGTCTGGTTGTTTTGAAATTGAAACTGTTGAAACAAATAGTCCAGACCCACTAGATGGTAGCCTGTCAATCACAATAGGGTTCGATACACGTTCAAGAAATGAACCAAACCTGACATATACATCCAAAGGTTGACAAATGAGAATGCAGTAATGAAAGGGAGGTTCATATGGATTGTTGCTTGGAAAGTTGGCAACTCGACTCAGCAACCCTTGACAGCCCTTTTCGCCTTTGGCAATTCGTGCATCTGCATGATCACTGTGCTACATACGCACACACTTGTTATCATCCCTCGATTACTCTCTATAATTGTCTCCTTATGCATCATTGTGTATAAAGGTTAAGCATGCATCACATTTGACCATTTACCAGGGCAGTAATACACTTTCTTCACTTTTTCATTACTAAAAGTATACATTCATACATGGAGGAATACAAGCTAGAAGAAGCAACCACCAGCAGTAGTACCAACAAGTCCTCTGGTAGCAGGACAAGTAAAATGGCTTGGCTTGTCACCGTTTCGATCATGTTGGTCAACGCTGCTTGTGCCATCATGTGGGTGAGTTGTGCATCTGCTCCCTTGACATCTTCCGAGTGGATGGGTGGTAGTCTTAGCAACGTCAATTGGCTTTCAAGTCTTTGTGCCATAGACAATTCGATCTTTTCTCTCGTCTGTATATGGGCATATGAACGATTTGGCATAAAGCGCTGTGTAAGCAACTTTTCACAAGTTATATGTGAGCAATGCAAATAACATGATAACTTGTGTCGTATTACAGATTGTCTTTTCAGCTATCATCAATAGTGTCGGCTCATGGATTCGATGCATTGCTATAGCGCTACCCATTGACAAGAGGTATCCAGTGGTAGTGGTTGGACAAGCGCTAGCTGGTGTGGGTGGACCTTTTGCATACAAGTATGTAAGGATGATTCAAAGGAGTGTAAAGATACTGCTTTACTTTGACACCTGCATGATAACTTACTCTCGATGGCAAAAAACATAATTAACATGATTCCTTAATTTAGTATTGCTCCGAAGGCATGTTGACATCAACCAAGACGCGATATCAATGCAAAAATACTAACTTTGACATGTTAGCTCGCCTCCGTTTGGTTTGCTCCTCAAGACCGGAATCTTGGTGCGACATTGGCAAGTAAGTCTCAGGATTACATGTCCCACGTTATTAAATCAACCATGGATACAGCATAAGGATCATGACTAAAAATCATATTGCACTTTATCTTTTTGTCAGCGTTATCACTCGGTCAAATCGCTGCACCCCTTTTTATCCCAGTGGTTGCCAATACTGTTGATAATGTCCCAACCATGGTAACGTGTAGTTTAAATACATTCATGATCCTAAAGTTGCTTACATGGAAATCGGCTGATTATACAGCTGTATGTAACAGCTATTATTGCCACAGTTTGTGCTATTCCTATCATGTTGTTGCCGGCTTTACCCAAAGTACCACCAGCAAATAGCGCTACATCACCCCGACTCTCTGTTAGCCAAGGCATTAAACAGCTTGTCAAATCCAAAGATTACTGGTTTATTGCTATTCCAGCCATTGTTAATGCCGGTATGTTTTACACCATGACTGTAGTCATCATCGAAGCGGCGTTACCATACGGCTATAACGAGCAACAAAGCGGCATTGCCAATGCACTCCTTATGATCGGCGGTTTTGCAGGGGGTGGCATCATTGGTTATTGGATTGGTCGAACAGAAGAGCATTTGGCCATGATCAAGTTATTCACACCTATTGTATGTGGCATATTTGTCATGCTGAATTTCCAAAGTGAGTTGAAGAAAAGGCGTGGAGGAGATAAATGACTCACGTTTTCATGTTACATGCTGCTCAGTCCTTCCGAATGCCTACGGTGCATTGCTTTGCATGTGTGTGCTGCTTGGATTCTTTAGCATAGGTCTATACCCATCGCAGATGGAATACGCATCTGAAAGTACGTTGTACAACATGTTCCATGATTATTTGCATGATTGCTAATTCATGCTTACATTTCATAGTTTTATATCCGATCCCTGAATCAGTGTCTTCCAATGTTACATGGTCACTGGTCACAGCGGGGATGTTGATTTTTACTGTCATCACCGACACATTGCGTGCAGGTCCTGAAGCGGACCCTCCAAATAATATGGAAACGGCATTGATGGTGTGCTCAATCATTGTTTGTGTCGGCTCCTTACCCGTGATATGGCTCAAGGGTGAATTGAGGCGACTTGCTATCGATAGAGCTAGCAGTATATAATATATGTAGACAATATCATTCATCGCCTTCCATTATACATATATACATAAAATTACTATTTCTACTCCAAAACGTAGTGCCCAATGCAATCATTCAGATCTAGCAATCAAGCCCACTTGGCGACATGAAGCACGCCATAACCAAGCCAAGTTTTACCTAGCAATAGGATCAATGGTTGATATGCTTAACATATCTCAAACTCTGAGAAATCAGTTTGCAGCTGCTTAAAAGACAACATATGACATTGACATTAAAACTACAAGTAACAGGTATAATCGATTCCTTATACGAATGAGATATTCTAGATTGTTAAGTATCAGTTGATGTACTTCAATAGTATGTGTTTGCTACAAAGGTTGTCTAATATCATTGAACATTAGTGCTTGCTGATCCAATTACTGCATGATGTATTCCTATAGTCAAGCGATCTGGTTGAGCTAGGATAGTAGTAATAGAGATTGGCTAACGAGATATACTGTCTGAAACGACGCTGCCACTGAAAAAGTAGGAATGTTGTTTATATAATTGGACCAGATGGTAACCACACACATCAAGCTGCTCTTTTCCTTACCATCACTTCTTTTATTCCTCCGAACAAGAGATGCGATATACTGCTACTGCTAAAACAGCGACATTGTCGCTTATCCTATTACTACTCGGTGGTAGCATACAAGTCAATGCTGACGAAGAAGATCCAGTGCTTCGTGCACAAGGTGCCATGCGTGTGGGCAAAGACAATGCCATTGTACCCGATGCATCATCGGATCATCCATTAATTGTCTCCAACCCTGAAGATCAACCATTATGTGAACCCAATGCACTCATTGAACCTTCACAGCCATTGCAAGTGATGGAAGGATATGATGCTTTTGTGCTCACGAATATCCAAGGACCCAGAAAAGTAGTAGTGGATGCTGCCAATCATGCACTTGTGACGAGTGGTGAGGGGTTAGTATCCATTCGCATGGATAAATGCGGAAATGTCGAGAAAACCACCTTGTTATCAGATCTAGGCGATGATGGTGCTGTTGCTTATGGCGTTACATTATATGATGGTCATTTATATGTTGCAACAGCCAACTCGGTGTGGCGTTTTGATTACGTTGATGGTCAACACTCACCCTTATCGGATGGATTCCAAGTATTGCGTAACTTGTATGGCTCTGGCAATGAGGATATCGCCATTGATCCTTTTGGACATGCTTATTTCCCTCGTCATGCAACCGATGAAAATGATCATGGTTCATCCAAACAAGCCATCATCAAGCGTTTTAATTTCCGTAGAGTGCCTAGTGATGGATACGACTTTGAGGAGGATGGAGAGGTATATAAGCATTGTAACGTATAATGAAATACTCATGATACCTTTCATGATCTAGACTTTTGCTCATGGTACTAATGTGCATGGTGCAATGGCATTTGATGCACAAGCACGTTTATGGGGCCTTGATACACCTTATCCATCATTTGAGCGTGAAGATCTTGGCGGTGCTATTGCACCCAGTGGTGTTGCAGAGGAAATGAACTTGTATGAATTCCCTTATAAGAACTATGGCTATCCTTATTGCTTTACCGAATACGATTTACAACCCTACACAGCTGCTTCCAAGGGCAAGGGTGCACAATGGGTACAGAAAAAAAAACAATGAAACACACACAATGCATTCATTCTCATGCACATTGTTTATCAGGGACATCCTTCACAAATGAATGAAACTATGGATTTGGATGATTATTGCACACAAGATGATAACAATCGACGTCCTGCTGTACCACTTGCTCCCAATTCAGGTGCACATGCCATATTTTTCTTCATGGGCACTTTTTGCTCAGTGGGTGATAATCAAACACTTGGTACATCTGTTGGTATGCCATGCAATTGGACTGATACTCCTATTGTGGCATATCGTGGTTTTCCTGGTCAAGCTGAAGGTCATCGTGTTACACATATTCCTTTCGACGATCTTGGTCACGTGCCCCATTGGGATCGACCTGAAGATCTTATTTTCAAGGCAGCTAATGATTGTCAAGAAGGTGCAGCATGTTTGACACCCACAGGTCTTGATGTAGATGAATTTGGACGATTGATTATTACAAGCGAGGATACCAATGAGATCTTTATGATCAAACGACAGTATAATCAAAACGCAGCCAAGCTCATGACTGCCAAAATGGATGCCAAGGAAGAAAGAGAGGAGCTCTTGCAAGAATTAAAAGAAGAACAATTGGAGGCACAATCTGAAGGTGATGATGATGACGATGAAAAAGAAGAAGAAGAAGAAGAAGAGGAAGAGAGCGAAATGGAATCTGAATCGATACAGCAAGTCGATAACAGTGATGCACCTTCAATGCTTGGAACAAAGAAATCCAAGAATAGGATTTCAATCATAGACAATTGATTTTACATTGTAAACAAAAAAAGAACCACTTTAATTGGGTTGATAGTATTCCTTCCATGATTTCTTCCATAATAACTGCTGACTTTGTTATCAAGGAGAAAGCATACTGAGTAGGATTGTAGCATGTACAGTGTCAGAATGACGAAAGGAGACAAGGGATGTAAAAGGCAAAACGCAGATCTTCTGGCATTCTGAACTATATTCGCCGACTATAATAATAGTGATGATACTACAAGAGTGGTGGTCAATACAGCTACATTAAACGACGACTACCAACCCCTGAATGCAAATCGGACATCCAGATTAATACTTGTAGCCATCATGTCGCTTGCTGCAGTGCGTAAATGAATCTAGCGTTATTCACTGATGCACCATGATGACTTACTATACCATCCAAGGGAAAAGGATAGAATATAGTTGCATATGGATCTACTTTACCTGTTTTGAATACTATTAATGGAAGAAAAAGAGATCGACGGCGTATGATGTGGTGTGTGTATGTGGATCAGGGATGAGAGAAATGAGGAGTGCTGGGAAATCACTTTTTCGACCTTACTCCTTTTGCCTATTTAATCGGTTGTGATAATCTGTCAAGCAATGTGTGCATGCTTAATACTTGTTCTCTCGTGTATACATCTTGCTCCCTCTTCACTCCTTGGTTCAACACTTTGCTTTTCTAATTCCCTTTCACTTTCTGTCTTTTTTTTTTCCCTTATGATGGATACTACAACAGCTTCAGTACTAGCATCGACCACCACAACACCTATTGGCTCCTGTTTGCATGAGAAGGAATATCACCACGATGGTTTACAAGCAGCAACATCAGCAAGCCAGTTGTCATGGTCTGTTGCCACGCATGCTCATCAACACGAGGATATCATCAATGACAGGAGAGCTGCCAAAACCTCCGAAAGCAGTAGTGACGACGATGATGGTCGAGGAACAACTACAATCCATTCAGCATCGCCTACAGCTAAAAACAGCATATACAGCAATGATGAGAAAGCAGAAAAGCAGCAATGGTATCGAGTTGACAACTACTATACCAAATACTCTCGATCATTGTTTCTCGAAAATAAAGCCAGTGTAGCACGCGACCATATGGGTAAGTAGTATACATTTACCATTCACATTATGGTCAGCTGACAATCCTCATATAGCCAATGAACGAACATTCCTTGCATGGCTAAGGACATCTTTATCACTGATCACAGTGGGAGTAGGTAAGTGATGCTGCTGGATAAGCTTCATGGAGCATAATATATTAACAATGTGAATAATCACAGCCATCACTCAACTGTATCACCTGTCACCGGAAGATACATCAGGAATGGACCACCGCAGATTAGGAAGAACGATGGGTGTCTTATTTGTTAGTTTTAGTCTCCTATTTCTTTACTTTGGTAATGCTCGGTACTTTCATGCACAACATGCCATGTGTAATGGATTCTTTCCAGCAAGTCGAGGGACCGTGCTTTTTGCTTCAGCATCGATACTGGGTATGCTGATAGCCATATTTGTTGTTTTATTGATGCAGCGTCTTTAATAAATGAAAAAAAGTACAATTAGTATGCCCCTTGTGAACACACCATCAATATATATCATCATCCTATCTTGGGCATGTGTGTGTGTATATGTGGCTGCTGTTGGTCCTAGCACATAAAATAATATATGATTTGATGAGGGGAACTAAACACTGCACCAAGATGAGATCCCATTTGTGTCCCTTGTGTTGCATGAAGCTGATATCGGTCAATGTGGCACACACGGATCCCGGTTTTTCTTTCCGCATTCCGCGTGCTGGGTTCCTTTTAGGTGACATGGAAAAAGAAGGCGATCTCCTTCAGTGTTGCTCACTCACACTAGACCATCACACTTTTCCATAACCATGGCTGCGTGTGATTTTAGACTCTTGATTTACCTGTTAGGAAAAAGTTTAAAGTGGGGTAATGGGGGTGAGAGAGTATAAGTCAATTGACAGAAATGGATGGGTCTAAGCAACCAACAATATAAATGGTCGTGCACTTGCAGTGCACAAAATGCTAACGTCCCTGTTCCTTCTTATTCTTTTTCTTCTTACTTGCTATGCCGACACTTGCTAGCGATTGTACAGCTTTCATGTTGCAACCTCCAGTTAATCATGTCTATTTGCCTGCACCTATCAATACCACTGGTGGACAATGGTAAAATAATGCACATACGCACACGCATTCTACGCAGTGTCGCGTCATCTGTTTTCATTTGCTAAAGATGTTACATCTAGTTCATGGTGTGGAAAGTATGGTCATCAACGAGTTGGATGTCCCTATCTCAAGCCTTGAATGATCACTACAACAATCACAGCAACTGTATATATACGCTTCTATCCTATATCTTAACACACGAGAGAAGAGAATGATATATCAAGCACCACCATGATGATCATATTATATTTATAACCTTTTTGATACCAACTGCACAATGCTCATCAGCCATTCCATTCTTTGTAAACCTTGTTTCAACATCCATCACTACCAACAACACCACGATCATTATTATACCATGCAAAAAATTGCCTTTCTTTATTATAGTATCCATGCCCTTCTTGCTTTCACTCTTTGTTTCCAAAAAGTCAACAGTATATGCAATATCGCACAAACAATAAAGCTATGTCTCCTTCTTAAGTGCATAACACACACATCACCGTATCGGGATCGGGCATGTTTTGAATCGGTGTGTGAGTGAGAGAGGGAGATATCACACGATCAGTTCCCTTCGCCGGGCGCGTCTTGCTTTATTTGTACAACACTACTTGTTTGACATGTCCTGTCGTCGTTTATCAGCAGATAAGTGTGAAAAATGTGTTACATGATGGTAGTCAAGGTTGTTTATTTAAACCGAAATGGGTGGGGTAGGGTTGAGTGATGATTGGCAAAGAAACGCTGCGCATAATGATCTCTTGCCGAAATGGTCGCTTATCTTCCTCTTTCCTTTTTTGATACTTATATGCAACAAGACTATTATCCTAAAGTTGCTGCTGCTATCCACTATCTCTCCGAGCACGCTATTGCTGGCATCACGATCCTCGGTCACCATCACTCGGATCATTGTTATGGTCAAGTACCCCATTCAGCGCGTCAAGATCGGATCAATGTACGGTTCCAGTATTATGGTCAAATCGTCGATGGTAAAAGAAACACGCTCATTCCTGACATGAATACAAGCTGAAACTGTTGTTATTTAGGCCAAGTGATATTCGATTCTGGCGACTATGCATTTGCACCCGATATTCTCTTTGATCCCAATGCACCATTGATCTCGAGCGACGCAAGGCTCTTGCCTATTGCTTGGCATATTGACGACAGTGCGTGTTTGCACGATTGGTTGCAGTTTGTACGACAAAAGGTGAATACTACTATATGGATCTACTAGTGGTGTCTTGGCACTAATGTCGATGGTCCATGCAGATTTTCGATATACCTCCAGAGATCAATACACAGCAAGATACAAGTGATGAACTAATGGAAGTTGATGATGACAAGAAAGAACATTTGGATGATACGGCATCGGCTTCAGTGATTGTGGACAACACACAAACCAAGGCATCGATAGTGGCCGAAGATGATGTTAGCACGGATATGGTTGTGGATTTACCACAGGTAAAGCATGAGCGAATAGATAATGAGTCTTGATATTGATAAATGCGTTAGATGCAAGAAGATCAAGTGGGATCACCATCATCATCACCACCTGAACCTGCACCTAAAGTAACGCGACAAGCCTTTATTAGACATTGGGTAGAGGAAATGCCAAAGTAAGTTGTTGCAAGAGAATATGGATTATAGAGTACTGATACTTCATATGTAGCCATATCATTCGATATGATGCCGATTCGATCGTATTATACCTTACAGTCAAGTTACCACCATCCATATGGGAAGAGATGCAGCCATATCATCGACAATCTGTGGATGCACTTGCTGGTTGTACTGTCAAGATATCCAAACCAAGAGACACTGCTCCTTGCCTTGTACAATGTAAGTTGTATATGTTGAGACGAAATCATGAACTAATAAAGGATCCTTATGATGTAGTGACCATGCCTGAACAATTTCCCCAGGTCATTCAAGTGACATTAATATCAGCCGTCAATGTGGATCCCCACCACGATGAAATATATTGGCCAGATAGAACTGGATTTGTGATTGACGATATGGATCCGACATTGACTGTGAAGCAAATGGACACCCATATAAGGTTTGTGTGGCTGGTAATATGTTAAGGCATAAGGCTGATGCATGTTTTATAGGCGGATATTAACGGAGCAAATTCCAATGTTCCACTCTGGGTTGTTCCGTGACGATGATACATCAGAGGCAGTAGGAGTAAAATAGTGACAACACACATACACACATACACACATACACCCATACATTTTCTATGCAGTATATTACACACTCTTGTACATAAAATTTGATCACCAGACCTGCAAAAAAAGGAAAGATGCGTGCATAGAGTGGATCTTGACGAGGCAACAAACAACATGGAAACTCTGTTTTTGGTGACACCAGGATGTCGGGTGTTGTGATCACTTTGTGGTGCTCTGCAATCGGATGAATAGGGGAGCCGGACTGCTTCCGGATCATCTTTCATTTGTGTGCTTTGCATGATAAAAGTTTTACCTTGGGCCGTATTGGCCGATCTTGTTCCTTTACCCGGCATGTAGCCATTTGACACAATGATGCTTCTTGTCTTCAATGGGAGAAATGGTGGATGTGATCAAATGTTTCAATGAAGCGATAGCTTTTAATAACGCTAAAAATGATTCAGGGATGTTTGTGTACTTGTAAAAATTTGAAATGATCGACTGACCTTATTGTTTGGCCCTTCACCTTCTCAATTGGGCAATATGTATGCGAGTAAGGTGTGATCTGGGGAGTGTAGTAGCACCACACATGCCAAATAATTGGGTTATGTTATAGTAGACTGTGAAAATCCATCATTGCTCATGGAAACAGTGTGGTGTCTTGCTAAGACAGGTCAAGTGTGATGGAACGGACTTGGGACATTTAAGCGGAGCAGAGTACTCTCACACATTTTGACAGTAAGAAAAATGCTCATTGGCAAAAAGTGATGCGTGTTGCATATCGGAAGGCATTGGAGAAACCTCCTTCAACGGTTATGATGAGCGCTTGATCCGTATTATTCTCCTTTTTAAAAAAGAATTAAACACCATGTTTTCCCAAAAGTATGCAAGCGATGTTGTTACCCCCTCGGCATCAAGATGTCAGCTCAACATGCCGATCGAATTTCTGTGCTACTACAGAATCCTGGGTTTTGCCGAGAGAAAATGGTCAAGTGCAAGAGAATGTAAGAGAGCGTGAAAAAAAAGTGCATCGGAGCGCCATTTTCCCGCTGCCACATGTGATTCATTTCGATCAGGGACCATTGAAGCAAATGCTTCACTTGTCATTTATTTTGTACATCTCTAAAGTATATGGATAAGTTAATTAAGTCAATGTCGGAACAAAGTAACAAAGTTAACGGTAAACAGCAAAGTAGATGAATGATGATGTATTGGCTATATGATGATGATGTGGGGGGAGAGGGATTGATTATGTGTGCGTGTGTATGTATTATATGTGTGTGCCCATATGCTGGGGGTGGGACAGGAGCGGATGAAGAACCAGACATTTCTTTTTTTGGCTCGCTCTGGTTTCTCTTTTTTTCCTTCTCCAATTTTCCATTTTACAAAAACGCACACCTTTCACTTTCCTTTCACACACACCACTACTACTACCAGCCATACATTGCACATTCGCGTGTGCACTACTATTGCTGTTCTTATTATATATCCATCATGCGAACTTCGAGAGGTCTACGGATCACCTCCCTTATTGTCGCATTCCCGGTACTCCTCATTCTTAGTTCCCTCGTTCTTATTTGTGCGCTAGCTATTCAAACACAAGTCAAAGCTTGGGCTGCTCAACATCAACCCCAACTTCTTGATGTAGCTCAGCGTCCCATTTCGAGACTTGCCACATCAACAGCACTTGCACTATCACCCAAACCATTCACTCGACGTTTTCGCTTAAAACATTTTCTTCCATCCACTGTTTGGTCATGGCTCGGCGTGCTTACCGTGTTTGCTCTGATCACAGTGCAAAAGGTAAAATTGGGGGTGGAAGTGGAGATTACATATTGTGTAGCCGTCATGACTAATCTAGACTATTTTGCTGTTAGTTGGATATTGTTTCCTGCAGCCAAAAGGCTTACGCTTTTATTACACCACCATCATCACCAACAATGGCACCAGCATCTACAACGACCACAACATTGTCAGATGATAATGAGCATGTTTCATTGTCTTCACATACTTCGACCAAGCCATTGTCTTCAAAGCCACGGAAGAAAAAGTTGAGATCTAAGCAACAGCGAGTTTCAAAGCAACAGCATTATCGCCATCATCAATCTGCAGCAACTGCATCACCACCATCTCCACCCCCTTCACCTCCAGTACGTCATGCATCTAAGCCTACAATGACGACTACTGCTGCACACAATGTGCTTGAAGATACCAGCAGCAGTGAGGAAGAAGAATGGATCAATGTTGGTGACAAGAAAAAGAAACAACGACAATCACACAATGATGCTATTCATCATCATTCTTCATATGAACCACCCAAGACACCTATAATGAGTGATGCTGATGAAGAAGAAGAAACTGAAACTGAGCCTGAAGAAAATTCAGTGGTTGTTCAGGAACAACATCATGAAAAACAACCACAGGAACAACAACAACAACAACAAACAAATGAGCAACCTGTCATTCGCAATTGGTATTCGCCATTCTCAACAGGGCTTGATCTGGATATCATGCCCACAAGAAACAAGAATCCATGCCATCATCATCAGCAACATTGGCGTGAAGATCCATTTTATCAGCATGCACCCTTGTTCGAACATCAACAAGCATTTTCTTTCTTTGATCGTCCTCATGCCATGAGAGTTTAATGCGGTTTTTTTGCTCTCACATGTAGTATGTGTTGTTCATTCTCTCCAACTGCATTTCGTTGTTATCATCATAGCAGCCAAGCCGCGTTTGTATTTTTCTTCCTGTACAGTGTTATATATCTCTTTCCGTCCCATCACTTTCTTTTCTTTATTTCTTGTAAAAACACATATAAACAATCCATCTCTACTTATTTCCCGCATCATGGGAAATGTTTCAAGCATTTTGCATATGTTCTTGTGTGTATGTGGTACCCCACATGCAACACACAGTTTTGGGTTGATTAAGTGGACTTGCCTTTTATTGATCGTTGGACAGGGTCTAAAGTTTGGTAGATCTTTTTTATACAATGGCTTCTTGTTCCACAATCATGGATTGCGTGGGATAATAGTGGTTATTTGTTATTCATATGATAGGTGGAAAGCAAAACAACAACAACACCCGGGTTGTATGAAGTGGTGATAACGGGTCAATGAAATCCCAGAACGTTGTCAAAAATAAGAGATGATAGAGCGGCATTGCCAAACATGGTGAAAAAGAAAGAACGCCAAGGATACACAAAGATGTTGATGTCGCCGCCAAAATGCACGGCAAACAACGAAATGCAAATTAGGAGGAGTTGGTGATAGGATTATTTCATGTACAATTCATTGAGAGTAATCAATACTCTCCCCTTAACTACATGACTTGAACAGGAGTCATGGAAACGAGTATGTGGTACCATTATTAGAGTAGTGGGTTCATCTATCTGAAACACACATAACGCACACACACACACACACACACAGTCATTGGACTGCCTATGAACACCATTGTATATCTATCATATGCACTATCATCCGAAAGAATGGATGCACTATAAAGATGAAACTGTAATATGACATTTCCCAAAGGCTGGAAAGTAAGAATGGAGAATGACCCTTTAGTAACTTGTGTGGTGAGAAATCCCGCTGCTCATCATCGACATCGTTGTTCCTCTCTCTCACTTTCACTCACTCTCTCTTTTTATTGGTATTATTATTTCTTCCTCTCTTGCCCTTTTCTTCATTCGCACTCATTCATCCCACTACAGCCATCCATGATCAACTATGAAGGCTTTTACGCTGTGGTGGTCGTATGCCTCGTAATTCTTGCTGCCATTGTTTGCTGTCTCGGCATTCGACTTTTCCGACGATCAGCACGAAAAGAAGCTATGAACAATGCTAATTTGATTCGACCTACACGACGAGCCGATGAATGGCAACCACTGGATGGCATTACCGTGCCAATAGAAACACGAGAAGATTTACAACAAGTTTTAGGTAAGCTTTATAGAGAATGATAATAATAACGCTATGACATTAACGATGATGACGATAATAGCCTGGCAGGGCAGGTTCCCACCTAAATCGAATGAATGGATCGACGTACCAGCTGAGCCACTTGTACAAGAACGTGGTGTGGCTGCATGGACATTTGTTGAAAATGAGCGTATGGCTGATACAGATGATGATTCGAATGCAGCAGTGATGGATAGAACTACCGTTGTTTTCTGTCAGGGCCAAGGTTGTGTCTTGACCAATTTACCACTTCCTCGACAAGAATTCGTGTATTGGGAAGTTAAAGTACTTCAACTCGATGATCAAGATCGTTTGGCTATTGGCTTGGCAACAAAACCATATCCAGGATGGCGGTTACCAGGTAATGCGGAGAATAGGGAGGATCGACATTCATGATTAAAAATCATTGATGGTATTAGGATGGCACCGACATTCTGTTGCATACCATTCACATACGGGTGCTGTTCATGCAAGTGACCCATTCATAGGACGACCTTATGGTCCACCTTTCAAGGAAGGCGATGTTGTTGGCGTAGGTTATTTATCGAATACAAGTACTGTCTTTTTTACGCGTAATGGCAAGGTATGGATAAGAGGATGGGATAAGATGATGATGATGCTGATCCATGTGTCTAGAATCTTGGCAAAGCATCTATAGGTTTTAAATTCCCTGTTTATCCAGCCATTGGTGCGGCAGGTCCCTGCCAAGTAGCTGTCAATTTCGGTCAACAAGAGTTTCTCTTTTCTCCTGGTAAGTTACAGGGACATCGTCAACATTCAAGTGACTAAGAATGCATTATAGCCAACTTGCGAGAAGCTGCACTCGCACCTAAACAAGGCACTCTTCCTCCTCCACCAGCTTATGGTGATACACGTAATACCATTATGCTCTTTGGTGCATCCGAAATAGATGATGATTCTCAGCAAAACAACCCGCATCTCGATTATTCACATCAATCAGCACTGGCTGAACCCGCATCAGTTCCTCCACCTCGCTATACCTAATTGATCCCTATTCACCCTCTTTTCCTCCTCCATTCTACTACACCATTTTGCATGTCATATCCTTTCAACCATGTATCCAAACACCTTGTTCGACACCACTAGTACACAAGCATTTACATATCTATATATACAAAACTTGAGACGCCTTGGTGCGTTTAAATATACAGGCACATTAAACGATTGCATGTTATTCAGTCATTACGTTGTATAAGCATAATACTATGTCTAATGGGATAATGAAAATATACTACGTTTCAATCATGTATACCAGGGATCAAAGCGTTAATATCATGTTTCCCTCTTTCCTGGTTTGTTAATTTTGTGTCATCACATACTCCAAGCAATGCGTTTTTAGTAAAGTCAACGAAAACATGATTTGCATAACATTCTAATATGTACCAATCTGGGTGACCAGGATGTGCTCAATGCAAAATCGTGGCATACATGCTAGTTGATGTCAGCTCCGCTCCTTTCATTTGGTGGATATACATATTTCAACTGTTTATTGCTTATGTATGATTCAAAAATGACGAGCTGTTGTTTATATTAGAAAGGATAATGCTGTATCAGAGCCGTATATGATGATGATATTGTATGGAAGAGTTATGCCAGATCAGTCATTGGCAACATCACCTGGGTTGAATTCCACCATATGCAGTGCTTTTCATTTTTGGAATTAGATGACAGTTTTGACATGCTCACTTATGGCAAGTAGTACTAGTTCGAGATGTTTTGTTTGCCTTTATTCTTTGAGCTTTTCGTTAGATATGCCGATTAGACCATTTGTATCATCTTGGATAATCACACGAGACATTTATTTCATGTGCAACCATAAAGTATTTAACGACATTGACAACTTATGATGGTTACTGCATAGCGGACAAGCCTAAAGGTTGAAACCGGGTGTGGGAAAACCAAATTGAATTTGACTCATTCTCGGGAGCGAGCTCTTTGTAACACACCTCTTCCGCCTTAGTCATATATCTCACCTTCTACCATGGCGACTCCAAAGTCTATTCTTCACGGTGGTTATCATACTGCCGTGTCTCGTTCATGGCAAGCTGAACGCACTCTTAACAAGAACATGCTCATGTACCCATTGTTCATTACCGATGATCCTGAAGCTTTTGAACCCATTTCTTCACTACCGGACCAGCATCGTATTGGCATCAACAAGCTCAAGGACTTTATTGAACCCCTTTATAAGAAAGGTTTACGTTCAGTGATTTTATTTGGTGTACCACTCAAGGAAGGAGTCAAGGATGCGACTGGATCCAAGGCTGACGATCCTGAAGGACCAACTATTTTGGCCGTCAAGTTGTTACGTTCGAATTTCCCTGAACTCTTTGTGGCATGTGATGTATGTTTGTGCGAATATACTTCTCACGGTCACTGTGGTATTCTTCGTGAAGATGGTACACTTGAAAACACCAAGAGTATTCAAAGATTGGCCAATGTTGCTGTCGCTTATGCCAAGGCTGGTGCTCAATGTGTTGCTCCTTCAGATATGATGGATGGTCGTATTGGTGCTATCAAGCAAGGTCTTATGGATGCAGGTCTCGCTCACAAGGTAATGCTTATTTCGTATGCTGCTAAATTTGCTGGTGCTTTCTATGGTCCTTTCCGTGAAGCTGCCAACTCGGCTCCTGCTTTTGGTGATCGTCGTTGCTACCAATTACCACCTAATGCTCGTGGTCTTGCTCGTCGTGCTATCAAGCGTGATATGGAAGAAGGATGTGATGCTATCATGGTCAAACCTGGTACTCCTTATCTCGACATGATCCGTGAAGCTGCAAACATTGCTGAAGATTATCCCATCGCTGTGTATCAAGTTTCTGGTGAATATGCTATGCTTTACCATAGTGCAAAGGCTGGTGTCTTTGATCTCAAGAGTGTTGTCTTGGAAACCATGACTGGGTTCCTTAGAGCTGGTGCTACTCTCATCCTCACATACTATACCCCTCACCTTTTGGATTGGTTGGATGAATAAGTATATACATCATCCAAGGGATCATTGTACCTTTAAAGTAGATGTTGTTGTATTCGTTGTATGTATAAAAGTTGTTGGTTGAGGAATATATTATCTCTGGGAAAGTTTATTGGATCTCTTTGTCTGTAATGATATAATGTAAGAAGTGGAATGTGAAAAAGAACTATTGGTGGCAAACGAGGAGGATGCAGCATACATGGTTTATTGTATCGATAAAGAAGCAGATTAGGATTCATTATAGTAGTTGTAACTCATGTTTTAATATAAAATGTTTCATTCTCTTAATGTAATATAATGAGCAATTGATAATAAAAACAATAAGGGTGAGGGGAGAATGATTGTATAAGACAATGGATCAAGTTCGGGAAAGGTACCTTAGCAATCTCATTGGCTACATACCTCCGCAAGCTGTCGGTAAAATTCTGGGCAGTGAGCGAGCTATGGAACGTCCTCTTTCCCATCATGAAGGTAAGATACCCTATCAAGAGATATGGAAGAAGCGAGGAGAAACAATAGAGAATCAATGTGATCGAGTGAAAAGAAATGGATGAATGATATAACTGGATGGATGAATGGGTTGGATAAGATGATGATGATTTGGATGAAGGATATCAATACTCATACACTTTGTGTTTTTTAGCTGAACATTGCCAACCCAGCCACTGGCTGTCAGAAGCTGTTCGAAATCGATGACGAACGCCGCGTGTAAGCAAGCATTGTAATCAACATGAAGATCAGGATTGCTAATTGTGTATATATAGGCGCGTCTTTTATGATAAGCGCATGTCGCAGGAAGTTCCCGGTGACTCCATTGGCGATGAGTTCAAGGGCTATGTCTTCCGTATCACTGGTGGTAACGATAAGCAAGGTTTCCCTATGAAGCAAGGTGTTCTTTTGCCCCACCGTGTTCGTTTGTTGTTGAGCAAGGGCCACTCTTGCTATCGTCCCCGTCGTACTGGCGAACGTAAGAGAAAATCTGTTCGTGGTTGTATCGTTTCCAGCGATTTGTCGGTTCTTTCTCTTGTTGTTGTCAAGCAAGGTGAACAAGATATTCCTGGTCTTACTGACAAGACTGTTCCTAAGCGTCTTGGTCCTAAGCGTGCTTCCAAGATCCGCAAGTTCTTCAACTTGAGCAAGGAGGATGATGTTCGCAAGTATGTCATTCGTCGTGAAGTTCAACCCAAGAACCCTGAAAAGAAGCCTTATACCAAGGCTCCCAAGATCCAACGTCTTGTTACTCCTGTCACTCTTCAACGTGAACGTCGCAGAAAGGCTCTTAAGCGTAGACGCAATGTTGCTGCTAAGGAAGCTGCTGCTGAGTACAAGCAACTTCTTGCCAAGCGTACCAAGCAAGCCAAGGAAGCCAAGCTTGAGCGTCGTCGCACTTCTTCTATGCAAAAGTCCAGCTCTGCTTAAGCTAATTTGCTTTCAACTTATACAAACAACTTCTCTCTCCCAGTTATGTTTTTTCTTTGACATTAAACAAGAGAACGGGTTGCGTTGTTCAGTCTCTTTTATTTGGAATGGTTTAATAGGATTGGAAATTGGGATGGGAGGATTATAATTTAAGGGTGTCACAAATCTCTTTTTTATTTGGAATGGTTTTAATAGGATTGGAAATGGGAATGGGGATTATGATTTAAGAATGCCACAAGTGCATGACATGATCGTAAAAGGAACAGGATGCAATGAAATCAGTGTGTTTAAAAGACCAATCTGCACCATAAGCCATGGATTCGTGATCAAGGAAACTGGTTGTGATTGCATTGTTGACAGTATCAATAACAAATGCACCTGCATGCATGGAAGCTGAAAGCAATAGATTGGATTGAGTTGGATGCCATTTTAGTCGCCAAATGCCACCACCAGGTGTATGTGTTTCAGATAAAGGTGTTCTCATATTGCGAGTGTCCCAAATATGAATATGCTCATCATAACTGCCCGTTGCTACTCGATATTCTTCATGGGGAGAACATTGGATAGCTGTAACGCCCATAGAATAAGTACGTCGATTGGTGATTTGTGCCATTTGACCACCAGCACGTGTATCCCACACCTTGAGAGCTGCATCATCCGCACCAGAATATAAAATATTGGTATCCCAATAGTTGAATGCTACAATCCAAGCTTCCAAATCATGTGCCATCCATTGTTGATCCACCATCCAATTGGATTCATTCGCACGCACAAGTGATAGTTGACCATCCGAATGAGATGTTGCCACAGTATAGCTATGTTCCACATCTCGATGTACTCGACTCGCCCAATCCAATGATAAACATAAGATACTTGTGTCTTCAATAAGTTGGATTCGACTATCCGCTTCAAGCTTGCCATCCCATAATCCATAGAGTTGTAGTCCACCAATCGAATCTACTACACCAAGCACTTGTCGGTTATCCACTAGGGCGTGATTCCATTTCATATCTAAGATGGCTGCCGTTTCAAGCATTTGTACTTGTTGTAATGGCGTCTTTGATTGTGGATCGACATTGTACAAATAAAGTCTCCCTTTCCGACCATGGGATTCATTGTCGCGTTCATTTTCTGCTAGTTGATATGTGCCAAGTGCAAGGTATTGTGCGTTATCTGCAAAGGGGCAAAACTCAGTTGAATCAGCACTGAATATAGTATCCACGGATGCAATAGACTCTGCTTGACGTGTTGCTGTCATGTGTTTCAAGAAGAAAGATCAAGTTGACAACAAACTCTGTGCGGTGTTTATTCGAGAATGGGTCTATAGCTATATTACAAGTATGGATGATACAAATACAAATGTGACATTTTAAAGCACCTTGGCTTCGGTCTTGAGCTTATCAAGTAATTCATCCACATTCTCCACCTTACGACCACCTTGACGCTTTGCAGGCTCTTCCACCTTGAGAGTTTGCAAACGAGGAGAAATATCAACACCAAGATCTTCAGGAGTCAACTTGACGAGCGGTTTCTTCTTGGCCTTCATAATATTAGGCAATGATGCATAACGGGGTTCATTCAATCTATAATAAAATATGAGTCATCTCTATTCAATTCACATATTTGTTTTCATGGTTACCGTAAATCCGTAGTAACAACAGCTGGCATCTTGGTAGACACAGTTTCCAAACCACCATCAATCTCACGAGTCACTTTAAGAGCTTGGTTTTCAATCTCGACCTTGGAAGCAAATGTAGCCTGTAACCCATTGATTAATCTCTATTATCCTAATCCATCATCCCATGTCAATTTACCTGTGGCCAATTCAAAAGACCTGCCAACATTTGACCAGTTTGATTGCTATCATCATCAATGGCTTGCTTGCCGAGAATAAACAAATCAGGCTTATTTTCCTCCTTGTTGGCAACAGCTTGAAGCAACTTGGCAACTGCCAATGGCTGCAAAGTGCTATCATCCTTGATCTCGACATGCACTGCACGGTCAGCACCCATAGCAAGTGCCGTACGCAAAGTCTCTTGTGCCTTGGTAGTACCACAAGAAACGGCAACGACTTCAGTCTTGGGTTGCTTCTCCTTGATACGTACAGCTTCCTCCACAGCAATTTCATCGAAAGGATTCATACTGTGCTTGACACTACGATCGACATCGGTCTTGGCTGCATTAACTCGAACCTTGACAGCTTATAAAGTTCATTGCCATGTTAGCACATTGTTACTTTTAGTGTACATGTGAAAATAAAGTTTACCAAAGTCAATGACGCGTTTGACAGGTACAAAGATACGCAAAGGGTTGGACATGTCTTGAAAGGGATAAAAGAGGAACAAAAAGGAGATTGAGATCCATTTATGGACCCTGTCATTCCATCAGCCGTGAAAGCCTATTAGAAACAAGCATCATTGTTCACCCGGTTCCGATGATGCGTCACACTATAATATTATGCACTTTAACCCTACTATCATGCACACAAAAAAGATAATGACAAGGATTAAATACATGATGAGCATTTTATTGTTATCAAAAGTTTGTAAGCTCGCTCGATATAAACATGTTGTTGGGATGAGGGGAAAGGGGCAGGATATGTAATGGATGATGGTGTTATATTTACGCAGCCTGAACTTTCTCAATGAGCGAGTTCACAACGGATGGATCAGCGAGCGTAGAAGTATCACCAAGTGAATCAGATTCATTGTTGACAATCTTGCGCAAAATACGACGCATAATCTTGCCAGAACGTGTCTTGGGTACATCACCAACAATATAAATACGTTTGGGTGTAGCAAAAGGACCAATCACCTTGCGAACTTGCAATACAAGTTCCTTATCAAGACCTTCGGATGCATCGACATTGGGCTTAAGTGTACAGAAAGCATGGATGCTTTGACCAGTCAATTCATCGCTACCACCAACAACGGCAGCTTCTGCAACAGCATGATGCAAAATCAATGCAGATTCAATTTCGGCAGTTGACAAACGATGACCTGATACATTGATCACATCTAAAAAACCCCCCATCATATACATATTAGTGATACAGCAAATATATCCCATATCCTTTTTCCTTACCATCCACACGACCACGGATCCAAATGTAGCCATCCTTGTCACGAGTAGCACCATCACCAGTAAAGTAGTAACCCTTGTAAGGGTACAAGTAGGTATCGAGATAACGGTGATGGTTGTTATAAACGGTACGTGCCATAGATGGCCAAGGTTGAGCAATTGCAAGAACACCAGTGACATCATTACCCTTGAGCTCTTCACCAGAGACAGGATCAAGAATAGCAGGCTTGACACCAAAGAATGGGAATGTAGCTGAACCAGGTTTCATTGCAGTGACACCAGGCAAAGGAGTGATGATGATGGATCCATTCTCAGTTTGCCAATATGTGTCAACAACAGCACATTGACCCTTGCCAACTTGTTCATAATACCATTCCCAAGCTTCTGGATTAATAGGTTCACCAACGGATCCAATCACACGCAATGACGACAAATCATAACCTTCAAGCCACTTATCACCAAGACGTCTCAAGGCACGAATGGCAGTAGGAGCAGTGTAGAATTGAGTAATCTTGTGCTTTTGCACCACTTGCCAGAAACGTGATGGATCAGGATAAGTAGGAGTCGATTCAAAAAGCAAAGTAGTAGCACCATTGAGCAATGGACCATATACAATATAGGTATGGCCCGTGATCCAACCAATATCAGCCATACAAGCGTGAATGTCACCAGCTTCTGGATGGTAATCAAAAATGTACTTTACAGAAGCACAAGCACCCAAACAGTAACCACCAGTGGTATGCATCACACCCTTTGGTGTACCAGTAGATCCTGATGTGTAGAGTAAGAACATGCCATCTTCAGCATTGACACTAACAGGTGGGCAATAGGGACGTGCTTTGGCTGTTTCTTCATGCCACCACTTATCACGACCAGCAGTCCATGGGATTTCTGAGCCAGTACGACGACACACAAGCACGTGATCAACACAGGGGCTTTCTTTGACGGCTGCATCAACAATGCGCTTGGTTGCAATATTTTTACCACCACGACGACCTTCATCAGCAGTAAGCACAACACGAGCACCACAATCCAAAATACGATCACGGAGCGAATCGGATGAGAAGCCAGCAAATACAACTGAATGCAATGCACCAATGCGAACGCATGCAAGCATGGCATATACAGCTTCAGGAATCATTGGCATATAAATACAAACATTATCTCCCTTGCGAACATCCAATGACTTTAAGACATTAGCCAAACGAGATACTTCTTGCAAAAGTTGACGATAGGTAATCTTGACAACATTTTCAGGTTCATCCCCTTCATGAATAATGGCCACCTATACATGTATAGCTTATTGAGCATACACAGCCACATCGATATCCCCCAAAAAACCCCTTGTAGCTCCTAATCCTCATCCTTACCTTGTCTGGAGTTGCAAGTGCATGACGATCCACACAGTTATAGCAAGCGTTCAACTCGCCATCAGGAAACCATGCAACATCACCTTCGGCAAATCCACCAGTGCGTACGGTGTTGAAAGGCTTGGACCAGTCCAAAATATCGCGTGCCAACTAGATACATGACGCGTATATGAGTCACACACACATTGATAACTTTTGTTAAAAAGATATTTACGTTGCCAAAGAAAGTATCAGGGTCATTCACACTTTGTTCCCAAAGCTTCTTGTATTCATCAAAACCAACGATATGTGGTTTAGGAAGATCACCACTCAAAAGGCGCTTGGGGACTTGAAACACGGGATCAGCTTGCTCAGTGGCAGTCATTTGTTAAGGAAGATGAAGAAAAAGCGATAGGGAAAAGAAAAAAAAAAGACGGCTGAAGAATCGGGTTTAATATATATACACGTCGGCTGAAAGTAGGGACTCGTGTGTGATGGGGGGGGTGTACGACAACACGATGACCAAAGCACACTTGTGGAGGCGCGTGAATAAGGTTGCTGCATAAAAAGTATGTGGCACCCCAAAACTTACCATTGCGCCCAAATGTCTCACACAATCCTCCTTTTTTTGATGCGGTAGACGGGTATTTGCGGAACACAATGTGCATCTCATCTTGTGTGTATAATTGATATTGCTACACTGCTACAATAACAATGTCGTTTCTATTGTCTTTTTGCACATGGATCATGGATAATGGTTGATTACGTTATTCAACATTTGCAAGTGAAAAAGAATGTTTCTTATTTCTCCATATTCTCACGTCGAAACCAAACCACTCGCGTGGTTTGAGCCCTGAAAAGGGAATCTTGAACCATTGGTGCTCTTTTATTCACACACATGCCACATTACATATCCACATATTGAGTACGTAAAGGATCTTGGATCACACCACAGTGCTGTATTTGAATCGAAGAGAAAAGGAGACATGTTTCTGCGGTGATACGTACAACAAGCCCGTCTTCCCCACAAAATTTCATGGGAAAGCATGTTCTTGTGTCACCTGGATGAGTTGCAGGTACATTGCAACTCTATACACATACATGGATCGTCATATTTATTGCTCGCTCATTGGTACTGCTGCTGTTGTTCTATTTGACATGATGGCTGAAACAAGCATTCTGCAATGGTTGTATACATTGGATATGTAGATTAAACATGATGGCTGTTCTATCATCATCATCCGTTATGGTAATGTGTGTGTGAAAAACAAAAGTCAAAAGGTGTGACCCGAGGGAGATATCCCCCATGATTATTTCAAAGGCAGTAATGAGATGCCGGCAAGATACGAAAGAAAAAGAGCATCATGTTGGTAAAAGAAGTAGCTCAAACGTACTAATCAAACCATCAAAAACCGCCTTTTTATATCTTTCTAGATGCTGTTTGCATGATCAATACGCATATGTAGATGCACCCGCGGCCGTGCATCCACGTTTGGTTTCGCTGCCAAAAGTCGGGACCAAGCACTATTGTATGTCACACCAGCATGGTTTTTGCACGACCATCTGAGCCCACCACAAAGATAGGAGCATATTGTACTATTATAGTCACGAGGAGAAAAATGAAAGATAACATAATCGCCTTTGAAGACTAATGTGTGTGTACGTGGATTATCTGGATGTTCTGAATATCATGACCTATGCTCGTTCTACAAAGAGAAACATTTTGGATCATTACATTGTCCGTTTTCTCCCCCCAACCTTTACTCTCATACCCAGTTCTTCCCTGATATGGGATGCTGATATGCAGTAGGCTGCTCTTAGATATCGTAATTCATTACTACAATCCATTCTTACATTATCATCCCAAACCCAAAACAAATGTACATGTTAGCTTATACAATCGTACCATTGTTGCATGACAATGATAGTCAATAAAGAAAAGCTAACTTGTAAAACAATGTCCTTATGTCACCACCCACTTTGAAGAACTTAAAAGTAAAATCACGTGTACACTCTTCCTAAGGCTTCAGCCAAAAAACAATGGTTACAGATGACAGCAAGTGGGAGAAAGGGAAGATATTATAATAGATCGAATATAAGGATGATGATGATACATGTGTGCGTCGAATCAATTGCTTCTATTAAACTTGAGCATGAGCAGATCACCTACTTCGCTTATGATCCCCAAAGCTCGCTCTACATTTTTATCATCTTAGATTTCAGATCTGCTTTTCTCACGATCCATTTTCTTACCTATATCCTCTTTGGTATGAGAAGCTGATACGCAAAATCTTGCTCTTGATGAAATGATGGATGTGGCAGGATAACCAACAACAACGATAGCAACACCTCGTTTGAGTAATTCTCGAGAGAAGGCACTAGAAGTAGATAATTGGTATGATATCCGATACATAAAAAGCATGCATACACTTACGCAATCTTGGCAGGATTGAATAATAATAGCGGTATCACAGGACTTCCATGGTCACCATACACAATGAATCCCATTTCTCGTAGCCGACGAGCAAAATAAAGCGCATTATCTGATAGCTGACGTATACGCCATCGGCCTTCCTCATGACCACTAGAACGACAATCACTGTTATTTGAATTCTTTCAAGTGTATGCGGTTCCTCTTACCAAATCAATCGCATACTTGTCATGACCTGCTGAATCACTGGAACAGGCATCACTTCTGCATAGACATAGGCATGATTGCATGTATGGAGATAGTCAATGACATCCTTGCTTGCAGCAATGTATCCACCAGCAGCACCAAAGGATTTAGTAAATGTGCCCATAAGAATGTCCACGTTTGCTGGATCGACACCATAGAAATCACATACACCACCACCATGTTCACCCAAAGCACCTATTGAATGAGCTTCATCGACATAGAGATAAAACTTGAACTGCTCCTTGAGTCGTATAAGCTCGGGTAGGTTGACAATGGTACCTTCCATTGAATATAAACCTTCCACAATGACCCAAATCTTCTTCCAAGGTCGATGTGTTCGTGGTTGACCTTGAGATATCACTTCACGCAGCAACTGTTGCAAGTCTTGCATGCTGTTATGTTTGAACACCCTTACAGATGCGCCTGAAAGACGTGCACCAAAGACAATAGATGAATGATTAAGCTCATCTGAAATGATCAATGATCCCTAGAACGATAAGATGAGGATACTGCGTATATATTATGACATCTCTAAAGTCATATACCTTTCCCACAAGAGCAGGAAGTGTTGTAGAATTGGTTGCGAAGCCCATACTGACAACCATAGCAGCTTCTTTTCCAACAAAACGCGCCACTAATCTTTCTAGTTGCACCAACAATTCAGTTGTACCAGCTTCTGCTCGTGGACTGGCTGATACCAAGCCAGAGGCAAGTGTTTGCTCATGCACTGCATCAGCGCACGGTCCTTGATTTTGTGCAAATCCAAGATAATTGTATGATCCAAAATTGAGATTTTCCTTCACACTGCCGATCAATTGGAATGTTTGATTGAAATCTTTGGTCTCACGTTCCAACAAGTGTACTGTACGTGATGCAACACCAGTGATGGGTCGATTCCAACAATCCCTTCCATGACCATATCAGCTATCATCTCCTCATTCGATCATGTGGATGCTTACCGTATCCGCATATATAGACGCCTTGTATAGAATGAATCGAAATCGGAAACAATAGGTGCATATCCCTATGTTATCATGGTATCAATACACGAGTGTAGAATAGTGGTACGTATTTCTAGAGAAACAGGCATACTTCTGACACTTTAAGATACTGGTATTCTTTACGTTTGAATATCTTGCCCATGGAATCACGCATATGGCCAAGAAGGATTAATACGAACCAATTGAGATACGTGGATATGAGAATCAGTAATGGAGCGGATTCCATCTTGTGAGCAAGATCATCATATTCTCGTTTGGGTTGTCGTTGTGGTGTCCATCGTAAACGAGGTGGAAGTACAGGTGATGTGATTGATTTGGGTGATGGCTGATTTACAGTAGAGGGTCGTGACAAGAAATGCGTTGGTGCCAAACTCAATACAAGGTCACCAGATGATCGTAAAGGTATTGAAGAAACGAGTGATGTGATGGCTGGTGCACTGCTTATGGTATGTGATCGTTTGCCTTTACCCATTGTTTGTTATTGTATGTAATAGGATGTAAAAGTCAAGATGCAACAAGTCGCATTTGACATTTTGATGACCATTTTCTCACCTCGGGCAAATATGGGTTTGACCATCACTTTGTAAACCCATGCTCCATAATATCCATGTTCCTCGTACCACTTTCCCATTCACAATGACTCCATCATAACTTGGTATTATCGAATCAATTACTTTTGAGAAGCAATATATTCCATTACAGATACATTGAAAAAACGGGTTATCAGCAAATTGACTACTACTACTACACTTAATGATCCCCTTCTCCTGATCCAACAAGACCAACGTTGGATGATGGGTTTTCTTGTTGCTGTTTTGATGCTGCTGCTGCCATAGCCTTGGCATATTTCAATCCACAAGCATTGCAAAGTTCTTTAGGACCATTAGGACCACGTCTCCATTCAGGTGAATCTTTTCGGTGACAATGGGCACAAATCTTTGGATTTTCTTCTGTTGTTGATGATACCACCTTCTTCTTTCTCTGTAACAATAACAAATGTGAGATGGTTGGCTTTGACAAGATGCCATGTTGTTACCTTTTTATCATTGTTGCCTGATTCCAGTTCCTCAATTTCAGCACGGAGTTTCGCATTAGCTTGCGCAAGTTGATGCATTTCATACTGCCAACTGGTACTGCGCACCGTTTCGAGCTCTGCAAACAGATTTCCTTGTCCTCTTGGCACCTGATCACCACGACCAACTCGTTTGTTATCATCGATATTGGCCAATCGTACTTGCACCAGTGCAAAATCAGCTTTGCCAACACCAGAAGAAACATTGCCAGGGTAAAATGTGGAGATAACTTGAATGTATTGACCACGGGTATTGCGTATGGTGTGTGTCAGGTTCACAATCTCAGATCGGCTCACCAAGCCCAAGGCACGCGAAATGTCTGGAATATTACTTTCACCAGCAAAACGAAACACACTTGATCCTTGAAGTGATTTGGGTGCATATCCAAGTACTGCTTCCACTGGCTTAGTGACTCGTAGGAATAATCCTTCCAAAGACATTTTGCACCAAAACTCAGTTGTCAATGGATCAGCAGAATATCCACTCGAAAATTCGGGTATGGCAGATGCATTGGCATTGGAAACTTCCTTGCGATCGAGATGGTAAACAGATCTTTCACGACCAGCCATAATCAAACACTTGCGACCCTTGTTGACATCCATATGCATTTTGCCCTTGCATTCGATCCACATGTAGCCAGAGTATTTTCGTCGTACACGATATAAAAGGGTGATCACCTTGGTATGATCACCCGTGGATACGGCATCCTTGATATCACGCATCACTGGTACAATATCGGATGGGTGACATATTGAACCAAGTGAATGACCCACCAATTCTTCGGGATCATATTCGAGTAGTTTGGAACACGATCGAGAGCAATACAGAAAGAAACCTTTGAGCGATAATACATGGATGAAATCAAGCGATTGATCCAATAATAGTCGATTCCATTCTTGTTGCGCTTGTTGCTCATTATCGCCTGTGCAAACAATCAATCGTAGAATCTCAGGTCGTGCAATGGAAGTGATAGGGGCACTGCTTGGTAACTCATAAAAGTATTCATCCACAGGATCCGTTGCAACTCCTAATGTAATCATATAATGTACGTTAGTACATGATGTCACCTTTTGTTCATTGTTTCTTCTCACCTTGTATAGGGATATAGGGTGGAATGTTGATTTGCTGATAATTGATCATGTACGTATTGTCTAAGAAAAGCACAATCAGTCATGTAACTGAAACAAGGTCGCATGTTTACTGTACTACTTACTTTTCATCTTTTCCAGGATAGCACCGGGTTGCTCAACCAAATCAATTTGTAGACCCACAAAGAATGCCGTTTCATTGTTATCATCTGGAACAGGGATCACCGTAACCAAATTGACGAATGCCTTAGGAAAATAGAAAATTCTGATTAGAGATAATGATTGGTCTATTGTTCTGCATAAATACCTGACCACCCTTCTTGTAGTTGATGATACTTGCTTGATGCTCTTTAGCTTGCAACAGATATGATTTGAGATGATAGACTGCGAGGTTATCCGTATGTTGACGCCTTGATCCCTCAGTTACTAAACCATCGGGTGCTTGTAGAAAACGACAATTGCGACCAAGAATCTCCTCGCTTTTGTAGCCCGTCAATGTTTCAAAGTTTGGCGAGCAGTAGACGATAGGACAATCAAATTGGCGAGCATCAGTGACGAGAAAGGAGCATGACATATCAATCGGTCCAAGGTTAATGAGTGGGTTAGGTCTATTACAGATTCATGTCAGTACATATCTTCTCCTTTTTACATACATTCTCCTTTACCTGTTGACGACTCGAGAAAGGATACCAATCATGTCAAAACCAGAGCTTGAGTAGACGCCCGTTAGTGCACCACTGCTAGTCGACGTTGATATTGGCCCTGTAGAAGTAGGTGCAGAAAGTGCCGTTGGTTGAGAAGGACCCATAACAGTGAATGGCGGATCAGTGGACTCGGCATCCAAAATATCGGCAAATGGATCCACAACAGTTGTCAAGCCGGTCATGGGAACACCGCCACTATCGAGCTGCAATGGATCGTCATCACCATCTTGCATGAGATCAAAAGGTTGTTCTTGCTGAGAAGTCATTCGAGTAAACAACAACTGGAAAGGTAAAGAGAGGAAACAAGTATCGAGTGAATCCTGCTCATGCTCTTGTCAAGTCTCACCTAAAACAGTATACGCGTACCAATCTGCTGGTTCGGTTCCAAGTCCCTTGTTCATTTGGCTTTCACTTGAACATCCGACGTTTTAATGTAGTGGACAATACGTATCTAATAGCTTCTCATGTATCGATTATATGCAATGCTACTTTACAATAATAATATCCCTTGTCTTTTATACAACAACAACTCTTGTCCTTAAAAAGATACAGCTATTGAAATAAACACTCATATTCCATGAAACAGCTCCTTCTTTTTGTTCTTTCGCTCAATTTGAATAGTGACACACTCAAGGGCTTCTTGGCTACGATCCACTATTAAGCAATGGAAACTGTTGATACTGCAGTATGCTGACGACAATATACAACAGCTTTATTATCTATCTACAACAAGCATGGACTACTTCCTCTTTTGATGCATCGTACACACATCGTTATCCAATAGCATGCTACCACAGGAGATGTTATATTGTGATCCGCCTGGCGATCAAGGTGAGTAGAGGGGTCGAATACGACAATAATCATGAAATGATGATTAACAATGTGGATCATTTAGTAAAATTGTACAACTTGTGTTCAGTTTGGATGATGCCACTATTACTTGGCATGAATATGACGATCAGCAAATCTGTCTCAATATAAAGTATATCAGCCGCGACCACATTATATGGGTTCTTCAATCAGCATGCTGACTTTTGATCGTGCTGTATGGGATGCAATCAAGTGCTATAATGAAAAATCATCAGTAAGAAGGATGGATCATGACACGTGAATAGGGCAGAGAGATAATAGTAGAGAACGCTGTGGATGATATGCAATAGTCGAGTTAAGGCATCCAGCAATTGTTTGCTACAGCATGTTTCTTGACCAATACATCAAGCCTTGAACCATATGTGCCGAAAGCGTTGAATGGTTGCTATCATCCAAGACAATATTGAACAAGCAAGCATCAAGGCAATTACACAAGAGATCGTTGTAGATACTTTATCCGTGACATGTAACAAGGTGGATTCATCAACATAAAATGAAAATGGTTCATCGTTGGAGACAAGAAGGGGTTTTTATCATTGGGAATAATATATGCTGAGGACTAGGAAAGAGTATGATGGATGATGTTTAACCGGATGCTTCAGCTTAGCATTTGGTATGATGTAGGAATCTCTCTGCAACGACACAAGGATAAAGATCAATATCAGAGTTTATGAGGAATGCTACTGTATAATTGTGAATGATGATGAGAGGGTCAGACCAGATTGTGAGATAATTATTATTGCTATGGATGCTTCATTGTAATACGCATAATGCGATATATGAAGAAGGTTAATCTTGTGCGAGAAAAAGGAGGATCGTTTATATGCATTCGGAGAAAAGATTTAGCCGGCAACAACCATGTTCATGCAGATAAATCTCTTGCTACTGCTACTCGTCCCTCTTCCAACACAAGGGCATTGTATATTCACATAGGCAATTGCTGAAGTGGGCATCTTGGCTTCAAGGAAAGATCGTTTGTATTAAACAAGCTGGCAGCTATGTCATGTAATAAAAGCACGCGATATAGTGGTAATGGATCATGTGAGAATCGGATGTGGGACGAGCCTGTCAAATGCAATGATGACACATAATGTATTGACAATTGTGACTTATTGATCTCACCATTTCTACAGCGGTTGGTGTTATCTCATTCTTTTCTGTAAAGCACATTCATGGTTCCAATAATGCTGATGCACGCTTCGTTTGTAGCAGTTGTTGACATGTTGCAGAAACAGTTCATGTTTTCCTTGGTCATTATTGGTTCTTTCTACATAAGCATTCGATAATGAAAGTCTATCAAACATCTTTGGTAACAATGAATTCATACAATGGGTCACATATTGGTTGTACAAATTCAGGAGTACAGCGGCATATGAATATTGCGTTACGCACAGACCAGGTATGTTCTGCTTCCGCCACAACTGTAAGTTTATCAATACCTTAATTGTGAGGAAAGATCACTATTGGGATTGGAGCTTAAGTCTCTTTATTGGTTCGATATGTGTTGAATATTATTGATGTGCATATTCACAGCAGCAACTATAGCAAGCGGGGTGTCGTCATGGTGTGTACAATAAAAAGGAACAAAGTGCGCCCCTCTTTCCTCTTTCTCCACTCTTATTTCACAAAGGTAAGACCAACTCCATTTCAGAACTACAATGCATTAACTGTTGTCAATGTCTTCAATGCACAGCGCCAATGGGATGAACAGGCCACACGATCCGTGGTCAATGGGCGATGCTTCGTTCAAGTCTCATGTAACAACAGGCACGCGCGATCTACCAATGACTCAAGCTTCATGTCAACACAGCAGGTACGTTCAATGTTGCACTTGTTTACTGTTGACATTGTGACATGGGAAGTTCGCAAATAGGTTGCTATTCTCTCGTTTATACAAGAAACAGGGATTGTCCTATGTATTCTTTGTCCTCGTTGTTCACCAGGAGTCCAGCGCATCTTCCCATTGCTACTTTCGGGTATGTTAACACAAATTCAAAGGTCTTGCTTGTTCTTTATCTCACATTACGTTTATGGTAGGCTGAGCAACATGAAGGGGTCCATGTCAGTTACAAGCAAGGAAAAAGTATATTGTCTCATAGGTATGTATGGTTTGAAGTATACAGAAAAAGCTCTGTTTGTTAATGGACCTTACAATGAACAGCGGCAGCACATGGTGCATAGCAAGAAGATCGAGTTGATCCAGAAAAATAATGCAGTTGAGCAATCTGGCAAAGGTAAAAGTTCTCAGTCAAAGATTGTTGCATGCAAGTGCACTTATACAAGTGTCATTAGGATCTGGAAGGCTTCTGCTTGGTTATATTATTACTGGCTGCTCGTCAAGGATGTCATTGTATCAATCTGTATTGTCTAAAGGGAGACGCAACGTTCCCTAGTGCTTTAGCACCCAGTGCTTTAGTACCAAATGCGATCACGTTGCGAGGCTTAATTTATTAAGTCATTCAAAAATGCAACCTCTGTAGCGTTTGAACACGCGGATCCACGGTATATGGAACCGAGGCTGACTGGTGAGGGACTCATGTATGTGGGTCACCTGTAATCTGGTAAATCGGGACCATGCTAGTAGGCGATATGGATTGGTACATTTGGCATTCCTCTCTATCATTTGTTATTTCACTGGTCATACAAGCATTGTTCCAATGGGTCCAAGTCCCTGATTGGTATGTTACTTTGAGCACCTTTGTGATCATCGAGATTCAAGTATCATTCTAATATCATTGAATATGCTTTTTAGATGAAACAATGCAATCAACTCGTGTTATTGACAGGGCATGCTCAAACACTTTATCAGAATCAAAGATAAGTATCATTCGAGCGATATTAGAGCATGTGTGCTGATCACCATATTTCTTTTCTAGAAGATCCATCTTGTAGCAGTCAACTTGCCTTCGCGTATATTCTGTGGAGCTCATGGCGGATATTATCGTGGATCACTTTGGTACCACGAAAAACGACGACCACCTCTGGGCCTTTGGATGGATTTCTTTACAACAAGAAATTGATTGGTGACATCAAGATATCGGATCATCTTATGGCTGTGAATATCGGGTGCCATTTCAATGCTCTGGGAAACACCTATCAGCAAAAGGTGTCGACATTGGAGCCATGGCAATCTTCCTCTTTCCGGATATCAATCTTCAAGTACTGTATGGTTGCCCTGGATGCTTTCTCATCAAGCCAATATCTTCGTGTGTACTCTTTGGTCAAGACCTGGAATATTTATACCTACGCTATTTGTGATGCATGATGTGTCTCTGACGCCAACCAAAAAGTTCCCTTGATGGCAGCAACTACTGATATGGCGAATACTTTATTTGCTATGGGTAGAATGAGATGGTGCTTTGCTTTATTGTAAAGTACTGTTGGCAGCAAGATTTACGTGCGACAGTGTGGTCTGCCCTATCTAGGCCCTATCATTTGCATTTGAGGATTACTGCCTTAGCCATTGGATGTGAGCCTGTCATCGGTGACCTGGTTAGATTGGGAATCATGTATCGCAAGTAGTGGGAGGTAGTAGGAGTAGTTGTGGACGTTATACACTCTTATGGATGGGTCGGCCACTGTGGGCTTGGGGTGCTTCATGTGTCCTTTTATCAGACCGAACAAGTACGGCCCATTCGAGTGTAGCATCTAGAATAGTTCTCTTTCAATGACCATCCTTAATAACATATAAAAACTTGATACTTCTAAAATACAGCATATGTCAATGTGTAATATCCTAAAGGAAGAACTTGCCATGCAACAATGACATGTCTCTTTCTAATCAAATTGTGCTTATGATAGCAGCAAGTGATAGATAGGTATAGAAAATACTGTGATAGCAAATAAATGTCATTGTTCGATGATGGATATTATCACCTACTCTATTGTGGCTATGCCAGTTATTGGTTTATGCATGAACAATCAATCACACCTAGTTCACCCAATTAATCAAGTCATGTAACATCCCCGTATCTTTCTTTGTGAGCAAATATATTCACACACTCACAGTGCCTACTTTACTCCACACATCCCCTTTCCTCTATTATAACACTCTGGCTGCTTACTCAAGTTATGGTGTGTATCGTCGTTTATATATTATTCCTGCGAATGAAATCTGACCTGTGGATTGATTGTGCTCATTTCTAGCGTGTCATTGTTATCCTACTCCCATTATCATATTGGATAATACATATTGTGATACAATTTGTTTCTTGGAATAAGGTAAAAAGCTATTGTCATATACGTTTAATGGATCATATACTCATCACATGCCTATTTTCTTGCTTTCGACGTAGAAGAAATTTGAATCAGCAACAACATTTGATAAAGTGCACTTAACCAGATAATGGGTGTGCAAGTATCAGAGCTAGCCTAAAATGCTTCGACATCCAATGGCGGCATAAAGACACCACTACCACCACAGTTGCCATGGGGTGGATATAACGGCTTCCGAAATTCAATCAAGCTCCCAAAGCTCGAAAGCTTCTACAACTTATCAGATGAGACTTCGTCCGAAAGTTCTGTTGAACCTGAAGACCCTGGGATATACCCGGTATTTATTACTGCGACGCTGGTGTATCCATATTGATATTTTAACCATATCTTTATATAGTGGAAAGTTGGTCGCATCAACCGGTCTAATCATTTCAACCAATTCCGCAACAAAGCCATCGCAAAGATGAATATCAGAGATGAGCTATTGTCTCGGTCTGAACTATTGGCAAGCGATCACATCTACTGCTTTGATGCTGCACAACTGGACGATGACACATTGACATCCATGAAGGAGGATTTGGATCACAATGGTGGATATGTTCCGTTATGCTCTGATACTAAGCAATGCTGTGATTTTGAAGAGGTATACAAGCGTTGCATCCAAGTTATTCTACATTGTAAAGGTTAGCTACTAACCTGTGTGATAGGCAATGCAAGATGGTGACTATGCCCTTGTAGAAAAGCTATTGAGAACAAAGTATAAACAAACAGGGCAAGTGAAGACTGTTTTGCAGATCATTGAAAATCTGTAAGGAACGAAGGGTTTATATTATACTTCTGATTTCAATTAACTTGAATTTTTATTTACAGTTATCGAACATTCAGCAATACCAACGTTCTTGCTATTGATGAAGATCGATTTGGAGATGTAGTGTTTAAGCCAACCTTTGGTGAAATTGCCCGTAACGTTTCATACGCACAACTTGCCTGATAATGTTTTCGACATTACATTGCTATGAGAATATACCATGTCATACTGACAATAAGATGCTTAGCCAATTCACTGCGCTCAGTAACCAGTACAAAGTAAGAGCTGACGCCACGATCACCATCAAGTTCAGGGATGGAGATATACGTGCTCTCGTTGTGGAAATCAAAACACCCAACAATCAAGTGAACATGACTTCTGGAAGCTTGTTGTTGAGATGAGGATTATGTTGGATGCAATGGTTAGCCGAAATGTTCATGTTCCTGTTGCTTTCGGTTTTTGTTCGAAGGTTAGTCTTGGAACATATTGGACACCAAACAGAAAAAAACCTTATCGGATGCTTATTGAAACGAATGCAGGCTTCACCATGCGCACTTTTAAGATGGACTTGGAGTACGAGAAGATAGATCGCTTCATCAACATGCGAACAAGTTATTTACCTCGCAGTAAAGGTGACATCGGTGTACTCAAGGCAACATTGCGCTCATGCAACCAGTTGAAGGTTGATGCATGGACTATTCTTATGTATCAAGCATATAACTGACTGTAGCAATTTATGAAATGATAGTGCCTTGTTGACCAATCAGTTGCGAACCTTAGGAAGGAGTGGGTGGAGAACGATCAGTCAATACGCCGACGATCTTGGACAAGGAGCACAACCATGATACCAACAAGTGCACTTATGCGCTTTAAGAGTGTTTGAATTGTTTCTGCCCTTGCCACCGCTCGTGTACATATTCACCAAGTATCTCAATGCACTCTCCCCTTGTACATATTTTAACACCGATCACATAAAAAGCGCTCTAATAATTATACGTATCTCAGTTTCATCTTTATGTGGTTCATCACTCTTCTGGTGAATACTCGATCTTAAGCACAAGCACATGGCATCCATTTGACCTTTGAATAATAAGTGTATGTAGTAAAATTGACTAGCTGTGATGAGTACAATGACTAGCTATACACCATCAATGTAGCGCCACCTCCAGCAATTCCATATAGCAAGCCATCCACCATGTCTATGAAACATGCATTGATCACCGTGCCTGAACTTTTCCTTTGTCTTATCATTATATAATCCACCATCCCCTCCAGTACAAGTAGCTGCCTAGTAATATCATTGATAAAGTCTTGTATGTTCCAGTGTGTGCTGAGGAGACCCTTCGAAAAAGTGTACATTGGAACATATGCTACCAAATGCTTTTAACCATAAACTCGCCGGTTGCCTTGTTATCACAAGAAAGGTATGCGACATGTTTCAATTGTCTCTTGGAAAAATGTACTTTATACATCGTAGCAGTTATGGGATCACAGGTTCATTATAATCAACAAAGGCAACAACGCCAAGACATATCGCCAGGAAGATTGCTTATATGCAGATGATATGTATAAATCAATATATTCTGCCCAAAGACCAAAGGAGGTGATTATTATAGAGTATGAGGAATAGAACACCGTTACTATGTAAGAGAGGGCGGGGATTATGAGTCACGTGTTGATTATTGGTAGTACATGATCTCGACACGTATTTTCAACTTGTCTCGTGACCATGGAATGCCGATCATTACATGACTTCCAGCTGGGGAGGAGTGGCAGCAAGTGTGAAAGCCAATCCTAGTAAGTTGCACAGACAAACTAAATTAGATATTCAAGTGCCAGCCAAGTGTAACCATGGAAGAGTGATGGTGCAGTTGTTGCCATGGCGGCATACATACGCGTTCCTTTGAATCATATCCTTTGCAATGGATGCTATGGTCATGTTTTAGGTTCGGTTTTAATTTGGTAGCATGATATTAGCCATAAAGATGCAAGGGGTCTGATGTAGATGAAAAGCATAGATCATCAATTAAACAATAATTATGTTGTGTTGTAGTGGTAGTGGTGGTGCTGATGGCAGCATATGACATGATTCTATTATGTGACCCTGAACTCCCTTTTCAGAGACACCCCCTTTCTTTCAGTCAATAAGCTACATGGTGCAAATATATACAGGGGATGATATAGGTTTATTCAAGATATACAATTAGCCTACAGCTAAGACAAGACGATGAATGAATAATAATGACAGGACGATAGCACTTGGACCTCCTCAAATGAGCGGAATGGCAAATGTAATATGAGAGAGCTCCAAATGCGGTGATGGTGGTGGCCAATCTACAACACTCCACTCGTTTGCAGAGTCTCTCCTTTGTCGTTTCTTTTCCTTTCTTCTCCCAACCCTTCCTTTTCTTTTTTCTCTCATGTCGCACTCTCGTCGTGAAGAAATAACCAACCGTCTCAAACAATTCAACGCCGGCGATCAATACGAGATTATCGACGTGGTGGGTGAAGGTGCCTATGGTGTTGTCTGGTACGCTTTTATCCATCTCGTTCATTCTATTATACAACTCTCATCTGACATGAACAAATAGTTCGGCTGTTCATAAGCCTACAGGTCAAATGGTTGCCATCAAGCGCATCTTGCCCTTTGACCATGCCATGTTTTGTTTGCGTACATTGCGTGAGATCAAGTTGCTCAAGTATTTCAACCATGAAAACGTAAGTGTGTGTGAGAGTGTATTGACGAGCATTCATGTGTTTGACACTCTATTACGATAGATTATATCCATTCTTGATATTGTCAAGCCACGGTCATATGATGACTTTACTGAAGTGTATGTAAAAAGGACCAGTTGCAGATCATGCATATGGGAGAGTGAGGGAACACTGAAAGGGCAGTAACAATGACATTCATCATTGACTCACACTTGTTGTCAATAGTTACCTGATTCAGGAACTGATGGAAACTGATATGCACCGAGTGATTCGAACACAAGATCTATCCGATGACCACTGTCAATATTTCACTTACCAAACATTGCGCGCTCTCAAGGCAATGCATTCTGCCAATGTTCTCCACCGTGATCTGAAACCAAGCAACCTGTTGCTCAACGCCAACTGTGATTTGAAAATCTGTGATTTGGGTTTGGCTCGTTCTTCCAACTCGGCCGATGAAAACAGTGGCTTTATGACCGAATATGTGGCGACGCGCTGGTACCGTGCGCCTGAAATCATGTTGACTTTCAAGGAGTATACAAAAGCTATCGATGTTTGGTCTGTCGGTTGTATCCTTGCAGAGATGCTCAGTGGCAAGCCTTTATTCCCTGGCAGAGATTATCATCATCAATTGACCCTTATCCTTGATGTATTGGGAACTCCCACAATGGATGACTTTTACGGCATCAAGAGTCGAAGGGTAATGTCAATATATTTTGTATGAAATCACTGGGAGACTCACTGTATATCCATTCATTAGGCACGAGATTATATCCGAAGCTTGCCATTCAAAAAGCGCATTCCCTTTTCACGTCTCTTCCCCAACGCCAACCCAATGGGTAAGTATGCATTCATGGATGATATGATACAATATTCACACATTTATAGCTGTCGATCTACTTGAAAAGCTCTTGACATTCAATCCAGCGAAACGTATCACAGTGGAAGAGGCATTGAAACACCCATACCTTGAGCCAGTAAGTGCTACGGTGATACAAAATGAACGAGACATTTGACATGCATTTGTGTAGTACCACGATCCTGATGATGAGCCCGATGCTCCTCCGATCCATGAAAGCTTCTTTGATTTTGACAAGTACAAAGATCAGCTTACAAAGGAGCAACTTAAACGTAAGTTTTTATTCCTTCTTTGGTTTCATTGTCACTCATAATCGGTTTTTTGAATAGAGATGCTGTATCATGAAATCACCCAATAGTCAAATACCGATTCCTTTTATTCTGTTGTTTTGTTTTTGTTCAATTTGATTTAAAATGATGAAGATGCTATATTGTGTAAAACAGAATGAAGCATATATAAATGTGAGTGAGTGAGTGAGTGAAATAATGGTGACAAGGATGCGAGATACTAGGATGAGGAGATGGTGTAATGATTAGGAGGGGGTCAAGGAGTCTTTCTTTCGTTTGAGCTTCTTGTGAGAGTGACCCGATGTGGATGATTTCCGTGCAGCAGGTGGAGAGCGTCTGTGTAATTCAGCCAAGCAATCATCACAATACCAAGCACCTTTGGGTGGTGCATCCAAACCCACACAATCCATGTGGAACCATTCATATGGACAATGCTAATGGTATCGATTAAAAAGATTGTTTCACAACGACCCATGGTTAAGAATTACCTCGCCATCGCATGCTACCATCTCTCCATAAGAAACTTGTCGACAATAACAATAAAGTGGCTCATTTTCATTTTCATCACGCTCCTTTCGTTTCCTTGGTTGCTTAATGGGCGGTGGTTCATAGAATGCTGCATCATCCAAAACATCATCATCCTCTGCATATATCGATTTTTTCTCTACATAAAATCATGAATATAGATGAGTCTTGGTCATTGTTGTAATACCAAATCATTTGTCCCACCATGCTGCTGCTTGACTCCTTTATTCCTAACCCCCTAATCCCAGACAATACTTACGCATGCGTGAATATCGCCCTGACATGGATGATCGAGATGTTGAAGAACCACCTGGCTCATCCACTTGTTCCAGATCATGACCTAATCGATTCAAATGTCGATCCACCTACATGAATCCTATATGTAAGAAAGAATGCATGTTGCCTTGCCAACAACCGTTACCCCCTTCCCTTCACACACTGCTTGTGCTACTTTGACCCTACTTGCCAGTTGCAGTGCACCTTCCACAAGTTCAATGCGTTCAGCTGCCAAGTCCTCCAATTTATCGTAATCTCGTTGTATCCGCTTGATCAAGACCGGCTCATTACGCAGCACCTTGTCCTTTTTCTCTTGTTCTGGATGAAACCATTGCTTGTGTAATTTGTCAAGGTCATGCTGGTTCATGTGCATTCGCCTCTCTAGATCTATAACTTTGCTTAGTCAATATGTTTCGCTATCCTCTACACTAGTTCTATACCACCACCATAACCCCATATCTCTCTTTTTCTTTTGCACACACAATGATATTGTTTCTCTTTTACAACACACTCTCCCACTGTTGTTATCCTGCATATTCTTTGTAGAGAGATACTTGCTTTTAGCAACGTCGTTTCTGTTCTGTAGTTCAGCCCAATGATACTTTATCTCGCTCGGTAAGTTTTCGAGACCTTGATGGATATATTGATTAGCAATGCATGAGAATGGACTTTGGGAGCTTACTTTGTACGTATTCTTGTAAATAACGACCACTGTCTTGCTGTATATCAGTATAGTCCATGTGTGTGGAGAAGGAAAATTAAAATGTGGAAGGTAAAGGATAGATGCCCGATATGAGAGGGCGTGTGTGTGAGCACACGGAAATTGGATGATTGCACGTGATCGGTTTCAAAGACATGACTAACGATAGTGTTCAATTGTATTACTTTTTTATTATTATGCCATCACACCACGTAATAATCCTTGTCGACTCGTTACAACAATCTCACGTCCCCCTACTACATTAACATCGATACCACGCACTTGTCGCTGGGGTCCAATCATCCCTGGTATGGCTGCTACATTCTCCTTGCTACCCATGATACGCCCCGTTTCGATATCCATCACCATGATCTTGCCTTCTTCAGTCAACAGGAATAGAGATGTCCTTAATACATTGTATGCAATAAACTTGATTGGCATTTCATCCTCATGATCCCCTTGTTCATCCCTTTCAAATGTGTGTTCCAAGATAATCGAGGATCCTTTTCGTGGTGTGTATGGAAGATGGCTGTTGTCATTGCGTATTGATTTCAATCCAAGTCGTTTTAATTGTGGGGTGCCCAACTTCCACCATGGAAATACATGGGTATAATCTTCCATAATCTCATCATTGTCCTCTTCATCTTGGTCATGGTGTTGATGTCGTTGTAATGGTTTCCAGATGGTTTCCATAAGATAGGCAATGTCCCATACTTTCACTTCAAGCTTATCGTTTCTGTTATCACCAACAGCAATGAGTCTTAAACCGCGTTCAACAAAGTCCGTACTTGTGCATGGATGTTGTTCATGATTGGACCAATAAGGTGGTAATACAATCGTACTCTCGAATCCCCAAGGTTGCACAGTTTCATCATCGTCCTCATCTTCCATGGTAACAGGTGTTGTTATATTGTTGTTGTTACTATGGGAATTCCATTGCAGCATCCCAACCTTGACTCCAAAGCGCCAATCGTACAATGTGAGTTCATTGGTATCATAACTTCCAGTGCATATCAAATGATTCAATTCTGGAGGATGCCGAAAGAAAATCATGCAACTGACTTTGTGACCCATATTGATACGAGTCAACACCACAGCAGAAGAAGGTGGGCATGGTTCATTGACACGCTGTATCATATAGCGAGGATATAAAGGTCGAAAAAGACGCACGGATTGCTCCCATATCACAGGTTCAGTAGCTGGATCAACTGTATGCCGTTCACCACGAATATCAAATCGAATTAATCTCCCACAACCGGATATACTAGGGAAATCAGGGCCCATGACAAGCATAAATACTGTATAATCTGGATCGTAATCCTCTCCATGAGGTGTTGTGTGATGATGATGATGATGATGATGACGATATCCCATCGTGGTCATATGAATCCAATCTTTTACAGGTTCATTAGGTCGTCCCCATGATGTTTCGGAAAAGAAGAAAACATCACGGCCTAGTAATTGTCCATCCAGAGCCAAATGAGCAAGGCATTGCGTAGTACCATTATCGTATAAGCGATAAATCAATATAGTACGCCATAGATCCACACGATCATCGCTATCATCTTCTGTCATTTCCGGAGATAGTAAAGGTTGGCCGACTGCCAAGGAGAATAAGCGAACGGTTTCATGTGCCATGCGTACAGTTTGAATGCCCGTGATCTGACAAGAGGTATCCAATGGTCCAAAGTGTAAATCGAATTCACGAATGAGACGCCAAGAAGGATATTCCCAGAATAAAAACTTGTGTTCTGCTCGATCTTGTCCAATCCTTCGATGTTTGCCAGTGGCTACAATGCCTTGTTTTGTCACTTTATCCACATCCACTACTAAAGGATCCTGTATCCGAAAAGGGGGCGGATACTCCATGTCAGTTAATAATGACGATGATGATGATGACGAGAAGGGATTGAGCGGAGCCGATAGTGAAGGCGGTAGTTTACGATATGCATTCTTTGGATATGTTGGTGTGGAACAAGAAGGTCGTGGGTATTCATCACCAGCCATCAGTTTACGTTTTTGTGGTAAGCGTCCTCCTGCTTGAGCTTGATGCAATGATAGATATTGATGATATTCTTCTTCGTCAGGTACCATCTCGAATGAAAATGACTTTTGTGCAGTGGTATTCTGCCGTGTAATATGTAACATAAAGTCTTTCCAATCAATCAACGGTAGCTGCTGAGAGTTGCATGGTATTTGTTGTGACCAAGTGGGGTAGTTACTTTGAAAAGCATGGTACCATAAGTGAGTGTCTTGCGTAATTCTATTATACAATGTCAATTGTCTCTAGTAGACCAACGAGTACCCTTGAACCATTTCAACTCACCTGCAAAACCTTCGACACACTGCTTGCAATTGTAACAAATGGTGTGCATCCGTAACGAGAAATGAGAATATGCGATATAATAACTCGTCTGGTAAACTATCCATAGCTTGGAGCAAGAAGCAAGTGGAAAAGAAAAGGGTAAATTATCAGTCCACACACATCCCAACCACTGTGAATAGATTGATCCTCAGCCGAGGACTGTTGCTGATGACGATAATGACCTACAACTTGCTCTTTTTGTAGTCAATCCTCTTTCTCCATTGTCCTAATACCCTTTGTATTTGTTGATGGGATTAGCTATTTTATTACTTGGAATTACTTGGACAACAACACTATGACTCGATAACTATCACAATTGCCTTGTTACGGTTTCACAAGAATGCCGATTCCTGCAAGGATTAGAACTGCGCTTGGTTCAACCATAGCGTGCTTCTTGTCAGCTAGCTTTCTTATTTGTCATGCGGTACTACAATAAACAAAAAGATCGTCTTGTTGGCCTTTACTTTGTTCACTTGTTTCATCGGAAGCACAAAAACGTGGTCGTATGATAACTTGTTTGTCATTCCGAAAACCGGCATTATGATAAATTCTTAGAATTGCAAAGCATGCAGCTCCGGTGCATATTGTATACATAAAAACGTGGCACTGCTCATGCTTGTTAATTTGTATCCATAACAACAACAACAACTCTATGTGATATTCTCCCCTTTCTCTCTCTCTCTCTTTATGCACTCCTTATAACTCTTCTCCTTGAATGATTTCGTTTTCGTTGTTTTGACCACTACCACTTGATCCGGTGATGTATGATCTTTCTCGTGGCACAGGACATTGTAGCACAATCAACCCTATAGCTACACACATATCACCAGGTCGGTGGTGGTGTTTAATTGTGGAATTTGAACAAATGGCGTAGATTGAAGGAGAAAACAAAAGGGCATTAGAATAAGGTAAATGAGAACTAAATATTGAGAGGAAGGCGTAGGACACTATCTATAATAGAGCATTAGTACCCAATCATCGTATGCTTGCCTTGTATTATTTACCTCTGTATCGAGCAGTATAAAGAAAACACGTAACAGCATCCATTTCTTTGACGGTTTGGTTGGCAAAGTGACGAGATACAGCAGCGACTAAATCCTCTTTGCTGGCACTTGGATCAATCTTAATCTTGTGCACTCGTACATATTTTCGTAGAACTGACATGTCCAAAGAGTTAAAGTTGATCTGCAAAACCAATCGAGTTAGCAATCCGCTTTCAGATTCCCTCATTATGGACTTGCCGTTTGAAATTCCTTTCCAACGTTGCCATCGGCCACTCGTCTTCTCTTGTCACGTTCACGGTCGCGATCTATGCCATGTTTTAGCGACGATGAGGGAGTATTGGCTCCAATACCATTCATGGCTGCTGTTGTGCGTTTGGCTTTCATGGTTTAAGGTATTTGAACAAGAGAGGGGTGAAATGTAATCAGAAAAGAGAAAGAGGAAAAAGCGGAATTGAACGTTTAGCCTTTCTTTTTTTTTTCAGTTATCAACACCACCCGCTGCCAACCCATGGGTGATTTCTCAGTCAATTCCAATGTCGTTGCCATCCAAGAACGTTGTCATGCACACTGGTAAACGGAAACGCGCCCCATTAACTAAGCAGCGACCATTGAATCCAACACCACCCGAACCAACATGTTCAATATGCATGCAACCGTACACACGCCGTACATTTCTTCAACCGTGCTTTCATTCGTATTGTTTTCTGTGTATTCGTCAGTGGATCAATATCGTACCACAGTGTCCTCTTTGCAAGCAAGGGATTGATTCATTGATATACAACATTGATGAAGAAGCCAATACATTTCAAGAATATACACTTGCTGACAACAAGGTGCACAATCCTCCCGAAGAACCGCCTGAAATGACATTACAAGATCGTGTAGTGATGGCTCGAAGACAACTTTATGAATCACCCATTTCATCCGACAAAGCATCTTATCCTCCTCCTCAATCCCGTTATGCTCACATTCAACATGTCACTCCTGAGTTAATGCCAAAGGTAAGCGTTTGTTTCGACTCTTTATATCAGTTTATTCATGAATGGATGTTAGGCCAAGATATTTGTGAACCGAGAGATACCAGCCGTCATGGGTAAATCATGCGATGATTTCATTGAGCGCCATATCCACGCTGTATTGTTGACTCCGCATGAATCCAACATGAAAGCAAAACGAACCAAGACTTGTTCCATGACCATGGATGATATTGTGCATGAGTTGGGTGAATGGCTTACCATCGGTTCAAGGAATATGGATGGTGATGTAGTAGCACGCAAGTTTCTGCAAGAGCTTATGGCGTTCTTAAAGAGTGGATTGGATTATTGGACCTTTGTTTCATCCACTACCTACGACAACAACGATGGGCATTGACATTGCTTTCTGGAAACAACTATACCATCACCATCATGATCACACATGGCAGCAACAATGACCCCTGATTTCCCAACATGAGGATTTGCATAAATGACAAGTACACACGCCCACGTGACAATAGCATTACACACACAGACACACACATGCATACATTACTCTATATGGACCTGTATGCACTGACCACCCTTAATAGCGATGGATTGTGACACACCAAACAAATCATAGCTTAGGAACAAGGATGAAAGGAATAAAACAACGCAACTATAGGACTATACAAAAAACGACAATGAGTTGCTTGACAATGACAACTATATAATAATTACACATGTTGGTTCAATTCAGAAAGCGCGTCATTACTTGCAAGTGAAAAGCAGGCACCCATATCACATTTGACCAAGGATCAAGGATCAACTTGTAATCCCTTTTTCTTCACATCCCCCCCGTCTACCATTGGCAAACATAGATAAAGCTTAGAGATTCGTGAGCAAGATGGTTGCTAGGTGCTAACCATGGTTACCAAGAATTGTTTTGTTGGATACAACCAGTCACCAATGGTCTTCAAGTGTTGCGAGTTTGCTCCTTTGTTGCAAGATTGCTTCCTATGGACTCAGAAACACGTTGACAAGGCATGAGCCAGGGTAAACAGTTTCTCCAGTGCACTCCGCTTGTACCTTTCTATATACTGGGAGGTGCCGAAATCGTTACACAGGCATAGATAAGCGCTGTCAAAATCTAGATGGAAATCTTTTATACTGTACACTAAATTAGTACGCCCTTGCTGGTTCACCTTTTAGTATGTAAAATTAGTAACGGACTGTTGCATCGGTTTGCTGCCATCAAAGCAATTCTTGTCACTCACTGAGCTTGCCACACCACCGTGCTGACTTTTGGTCAAAAGTGGCGTAGTAGCACAAGTTGAAGCTGTAGTTGATAGCATTATGAATGAAAGCTGGTACATATCTGTACTATGGGAAAAATATGAATCGATGTAGATGAGATTTGGGTCCTTGATGGAAGCTGAAAATATGACTGCTATTTAATATAATGCTTCAAATCTGGAAAAAGTCTACAACCTGGAAGGAATCTGCATTTATCTGTAAGGACTCTTGATGTTGAAGAGAATCTGAACATGTTCTGGACACAGTGACTGTTTTAAATGTGATCCATTTATGCTATGAATCTAAAATCTAGAAAGAATCTACATTTATATGGTGAGGATCTTAGTCTTGGAAAGATTCTGGATATGTTCTTGGCAAGTGACTGTGGTTTGGAATGTGTGGAGATCCACACCTTTGTTTACAAAGATCAACATCATACCATCTAGAAAGCGATATCCTTGATAAGGATCAAATCATGATAGAAGGCATCTGCGAATTTTATCATTCAGCCAATTTGGCCTGCTTGGCGCAAGTTAATTTCTTGGTAGAATTATCTCTTTACGGTGTTATCGAATGTTTCGAAATTTGTTTCATCTCACACACAAGTTCCAGCAGGTAGCCAACAAGAGTTCTATTCCAGAGTTGAAAGAACCAAGTGGCACGTATCAATCAAGCATAAAGAGTGACATATTTTTATTCATTGTGGATGGATCATCTATGAAAAATTTCTTTGTTCGCCTAGCAAATAGGGAATAGCGGGGTGGGCTTGCCGGTTATTGGAAACAAAGTGATTGACCAAAACCAAGCTGGTAATGAAATTAAGGTTTACGATTATGCATGAATGACGATCTGACATAACGAATACATCATTAGAGCCCTAGTTTCAAAGATCAAGATCATCATGATGATAAACACATGGGATACAGCCTTGTTTGAAAGAAAAAGAATTCCGAGTATTGATATATTATTATTACCCATAAGGAAGCATGCATAAAGATGATAGTACTACACTATATACAAGTGATCAAACTAAGAAGGAAAGTAACTGGGGCGGATAATGAATGATAATGTTGCTATTGAATGAAGAAAGGAGATGGGAGTGAGTGAGAGTGAATAAGATTACTAAGTGGTACGAGGTATGATTCGGTGTTGGATGATGATGATAATGATGAGGATGATGATGATGAATGAATACGTTGAATGACTATTACAAACATTGACGAGGAACAATGTCTTCATAGTTAGGTAGAGCATTGCCTGCAGTGAAATGTTGAGCTTGGATTGCGCATGATGGACCGGCAGCTGCAGCAATAACATGAGCATAGCTTGGCAAGTCGCTTTGAGGAGGATGGCGTAATAACTCTGCCATCAACAAAGGATCATATGGCATGGATGCAGTACAATCTTCGTATGAAGGGATATCATTACCCTTGTGTGTGGCAGGACGAAATGAAGGACATATCTTGATTGGCATTGAAAGACGAATCTCTGTAACACGATCGTCATAGTCTGGGTCCATGACATGCAAAAAGATCTTGAGACGATGGCGAATCTTGACATTCTGGTTGAAGCAATCGGCTTGACATTTCTCTGGTGAAGCAGGTACCGTTATGGGAAGTGAGATTTGATCGAATCCACGACGAAGAAGACCAGTTTCTTGAACAACACGACTATGGGTACGGGGCTTATTGGTGCGTCCATCACGAATGGTGCGACATACGCTATATTCCACAAGCTGACAAGAAAGATGCATGATATCCACTTGAGATGTCAATGGTGCCATGTGACCTGATAGCACAAGCTGTTCACCTTGACGTACAGAACGCACTGGAATAGTAAACATGTAATCAAGTCGGTTATGCCATTGGTCTGCCAAGGTGAAAGGTTCATAGTCAAGATGACTTGCTTCTTCTTGTGGTACACCATCTTCAATCATTCCAATACCACCCGCACCAGATTCGGGTTCACGGCTGATATGGATGCTGCGTTTGCAATTGTAGTTTCTCAAAAACACAGTGGGTCGTTCAGCTACTGCTTCGATTTGATATCGTACTACATATGTATCATTGCCAACACGTGTGGATTCGGGTACATCTGGAGGAACCACAAAGCAAAAGTCGCGGATATAGGACTTGGCAGGCAAAGTATGGATAGGTTTATCGTTGGGTAGCAACGATACGGATTTTTGTAGAATATTCTGGACCTGATGTTCGTAGTGATTCAATCCATTTCCGAGAGCTGGTTTCACAACATAAAGATGTGCGTGTGTGAGCAACGTGGACAATGCATAACTTTCCCACCTCCCCAACAATGCTCTCCCCATTCAGAGCCCAGAACCCAATTAATAAAACTTACGGATTGTTTGCTGCTTTCGTACTTGGCCAGTCAATCGCAGAGTGATGTTACGTAACTTTGTGGGTTGATCGAGATTGAGCTCGACTATGCCACGTAGTATGCAACCTGCTGGTGTCATGAGCAAATGATCATCTTCGAGATGAATGTTTAGCATGGGATCAGGGATGTAAAAGTATATGGATGACAGATAAGAAAGAAAGAGAATGAAAAACAAAAAGCGGAATGGACGATCTTTTTTTATTTAGTCCTGCGGAAATGCCGCATTGTGCTACAAAGTCACTGGCCATGGTGCATGGTGGAATTTTTACTGGCCCTTGCACTTTTTGATTGTACGCCATCGTTCTTAATGATTACACATGAGACACGACACAATAAGCTAATTCCAATTGACTTTTAAGAATCAACAACATCATCATGATATCAATCGAATGCTCATCAAGGGTACGAGATGGGTGTTGAAAGATTATTTATTATCTCTGTAGCTGAGTAATTGACCATTTAAGATGTGTTGGGAAGGGTATTTTTTTTCGCCATGTTTCGGTTTCCTTACCGCAGTTGCCCACGAGACAAGGTTTGAACACACACCCCACATACCGGTGTACTACTATGGAAATAAAAAAGTAGCACGCTTGTATTGTGCGATCAGGTACGAATCGCTACAATAGGCAATAATGGATGGCACCAGCGCAAGATGTACCTCATGACCTGCAGAGAATCACCAATTGTCGCAAGCAAAAAAAAAGATGGTGACCCGGGCATTCGATTTTTACACCGACAATATGCACCTTGATCGTGGGCGGCTTTTTTATTTCTTGCACCGGTAGCACCGAGAATAGATAATAAAGAACTGCAGACCGATTGTCGGTAGACAATAAAATATATCTTTGGTTTTGATTACTAAGAGGAGTGGATTGTTTTTAACACAATGAGCCAACATGACTATGATAATAGCCGCGTGATTGTTACCGCGGATCACCCGAGTCAAAGGAAAAACATGTTCTTTTTCTTTCCCGTCACCCCCCACATTCCCCCCATCCTTCCGGGAACCAACGACCACCTTGTTGATGGCAATATAGCTGAATTGTACAGGGGAAATATCACACAACATGTTGTAATCATGTTGTTTTATATATATGATGGATATTTCCAGACATTTCTTGATCTGTCAAACTACTATCCCGCATTTCGTACACGTGACACTTGCAAAACGCCGGCATATATAAGGTTGTGGCGCATGTGCACAGCAGCTCCAAATTTGACTACCTTGATGTCGTTGACCAATTTGGACGCTGATTAATCTAACGTGTCCCATAACAACTCTTTTCCTCCAATCCTTATCACAACATGGATTTCGTGATTCTTTTCCCAAATACTGATATGCACATAACAACACAACGTATGCGTGCCACTAATGACCAATCGCACTAGCACGTGCTTGTATATGATTATGGCGTGTGTCTTGATTAATCATCCTTCATTAATCAGCAAATGTAAAGTCAAATGAATGATAAATGATATGCAAAACGGTTGTTTTTACTGTGGAGGAGGGATGGTGAGGATGAAGAATATCTCTAGGTGGGGTAGTTTCCTTAGTGACAAGCCCAGTCACGCGTAAAGACTCAGTGTGTTATTGCTGGGATAACATTGCCTTCTTCCTAAACACACACAACACTCCCCACTCAACAGTAAACATGGCCGAAGCCAACTGGGAATACCCATCTCATCAGCAATTCGAGCGGTAATGCAACATTCCATAACGAACACCTCATTTTTCACTTTCAACTTGATGTTAATGGACTTGAATCACTCTTTTTTGTGTACAGTGTCCCCACGCTTGACCAAGTTGACCCCAACGACCGCAAGGGTGAGTTTTATCAGCCGCGTTTTGTTATTCTTGATACGACGAATCACTGATTATATATATCATCTTTAGCTGTGTATGCCGCTCGTGCTCAAAAGATCCGTGACGATTGGGTCAAGGCTATGGAAGCTCGTATCATCAAGGAAAAACTTGATGCTTGCTATCAAACTGAGGGTACCAACCACTGTAAGTAATATTTTCTTCTGTAGGAGATATGAAATAACTCATCTTGTTTGTATACAGATCAAAACTGCCGTGATTTGGCTGATCTTTATCGCAAGGCCGTCAAGGAGAACAAGGTCGAAGGTTTCCGTAGAAAGCCTACCAGCGCATAAATAGACTAGAGTAAGTTGTGGATACTATGTGATGTCATTGTGTATATGTATTGATATAACTTTACTCTAGTCAATTGTCCTCACACACGCACACCTTACCCTTGTTCTACCGTTTACCACAATGAACACTCAACATTATCAAACAACAACATCAGCATGGACTATGATTGGAGAATGGATGACAGCATTGGGATGATTGTGTGTGTATGAGAGTGTGAATGAGAGAAAAGGAGCAAGCAACTATTATCTATCGACGAACATAACAGCATGTTGCATAATCATGATGAATGTGCAGCACTTTGTTCATGAGAATAAGCACCCAGATTTGACATTTAGCCAAACACCTTATGATCTTTTATAAACACTGACGCATGCCAACCGACGCATTTTTTTCTCCCAGGGACACGACATCAATATGCATTGTCCAAGGTCTAGATCTAACAATGGGATGGTGATGAATGAAAGAACAATAGAAACATTGAATGGAATAAAGTTGGTTGGATCATTTGTTTCGATACGACATGAAACTGGATGAGTGTAATCAACAAGCAGAATTGAGATGGTCCCAGGTTCATTCGTTATAAACAACCCACTATCGACGATCACCATCACTTTTTGCCATCAATCAACAGTAGCTCACATGGTGTCTCGTTCTCACATGGTCTCTTGATATCCAATCACACTCATAGACGCCATCCCTATTTTGAAAATAGCTTGGTACCCTGGCCATTCCAAAACGTTTTATCATTATGCTCACTTTTACGCACACGCACACACAGACACACTTTGATACTATTATACAATTAAATATATCGTGTGATGATCCTGGTTCTACAAAAGGGCATGTGGCACATTTCTTTTGACAAGCTGTCAAACACATATTCGTTATCAGTAGTGGATGATGTATGGGAGTGGCACATTCACATATGCATGGTAGAACCGATTTTTATGTTTGTTGTTTTCGGTTCTTGATTCCTGTTGCACTTTGTCATGAAGCGTTTGGCAACAAATAGAAAGGAGTGTGTTCCATGATCAGCTGAATTGTTTCGTATGTGTATAAAAGACGCCTTGTCTTTTACATTGTTACTTGACAGTTTTCCCTACTTTAATCAAACATTATGCGTAAAGGCTATACGCCCATACCGCAATATGATCAGTCAGGAAACCCCATCGCTGAGGATAATCATCCTGCAGTGACCTTGGAACGTTTCAAGATGTGGTGTGCCCAATTGACAAGTCGAGATAATGACAGGGAGCCCTTGTTGAATGAAAAGATGCCATTTTCTACACCACCACCATCACGTCGTCGCAAGTCTTACTTGTCACGATCACTCAAGCTTGCTATTTCACTTGCTTTGTTAACATCCACTGCACTCTTTGCAAGTCGATTCACCACCATGTATAGCTTTGTCTCGAAAAGTATGTCATCTTCTAACAGGAACGCAACAGCATTTCTCTGACATTGATTTTGATAGCCATGCCTGTGGATGATGCCATGGGATTGATCAAGGCATTACCTTCAAGTGAATACATTCGTGGCTTCTTCCATGATTATGCATCTGTCACGCATTTAGCGGGCAAGGCCAATGATGAAGCTCAAGCTCAATGGACACGTGACAAGTTTATTGAATTTGGCATTCAAGACACTCAAATTGAAACTTATTATCCCATGCTCAATTATCCTGTGGAACGTCGATTGGCTATTGTCCAAGGACCTGATCACTTGTTGTACGAAGCCAAATTGCATGAGAAGCCTACTGCTGAAGATTCCATGGCTGGTAATGAAGCCACGCCTACTTTTCATGGTATATCTTTATATCTCATCCCATCGATATTGTATACTGATCTTGTGTACAGCTTATTCCGCTAGTGGCAATGTCACAGGTCCTGTTGTCTATGTCAACTATGGTCGCATTGAAGATTTCGAATTACTTGCATCCCGTGGTCTTAACTTTTCAGGCACTATTGCACTCATGCGTAATGGACTTGCATCCCATGGTGTCAAGGTCAAGGCTGCCGAAATGTTTGGTTGTATTGGTGCACTCTTGTACTCTGATCCTTCAGATGATGGTCCACTCAATAAGGATTCTGAAGATGGTATTCCAGCTGAAGCTTATCCACGTGGTCCATGGCGTTCAGCATCCTCTGTAGAACGCAGCACAGTGCATTCACTTAGTATCATGGCAGGTGATCCTCTTACACCAGGTTATGCTGCTACTGAAAATGCTACTCGTATCCCACTTGAAGAATCCAATGCTGTTCCACGTATTCCATCTTTACCCATCTCATGGTCCGATGCTATGCCTTTGTTGAAAGCTACTGAGCACTTTGGTTTACGATCCAAGCAAGAATGGCGAGGTGGTCTTAGGGATATCAGCTACTATACAGGTCCCAGTCAAGCTCTTGTCAATCTTGTCAATGTCAATGAAAACAAGATTACTCCTATTTGGAATGTCATTGGTCGTATTGAAGGCAAAGAAGAACCTAACCGAGCCATCATTATTGGTAATCACCGTGATGCATGGGGTTATGGTGCCGTTGATCCATCATCTGGATCTGCTGTTATGGTAAGATATTGTATATATATACTATCATTATCACTTTATTCATTTATATTTTCTAGCTTGAATTGGTACGAGTCCTTGGTGTCTTGATGGAACAAGGTTGGCGTCCACGTCGTACTATCATCATTGCTTCATGGGATGGTGGCGAATATGCACGTGTTGGATCCACTGAATGGGTCGAAGATCACAAGGATTGGCTTTCCGATGAAGCAGTTGCTTATATCAATGTCGATTCGGCTGTGAGTGGTCCTAATTTCCGTGCTCGTGCTTCACCTTTGATGCGTCAACTTATTTTCGAAGTGACCAACAATGTGGTGGATCCATTGACGAGCAAGACTGTATTGGAAGCATGGAAGGATCGAATCAATTCGATCGCTGATGATGATGAGCAAGAACAACATGAACTTGCTTTGGGTATGATTCCACCCATCAATGCAGCTTCTGATGATGTGGCATTTGCACATCATTTGGGTATCAGCAGCATGACTCTTAACTTTTTCGGTGATTATGGTGTCAAGCACAGCAACTATGACAGCATTTATTGGATGGAACATTTTGGTGATCCTACTTATGAATACCATCGTACCATGGTGCGTCTATGGGGAATGATGTTGTTGCGTTTGTCATCAGATTGGTTATTGCCTATGCACCCAATTGAATATGCCAATGAATTATCTCGTTATACAACTCATATCAGTGACATGCAAGGATGTCTTGCTTTGCCTGACTTGTCAACAGCTGTTGCATCTCTCCAGGATAAAGCACGCCACTTTGAACACAAGCTTCGCAAGTATCAACACAAGATTGACAAGGGCAAGCATAACAAGAAGCTTCGCAAGCATGTAGCCAAGTCGAATGAGCGTCTTGCCCAATTTGAACGAGCATTTATTGACCCAGTTGGTCTCCCTGGTCGTGAGTGGTACAAGCATGTTGTCTATGCACCTCATATCTGGAACGCTTTCAAGATTCAAGTTTTCCCAAGCATTCATGAAGCCATGAAGGGCAACAATCCTGCTTTCACACGTGAAATGGAAGAACGCACTGCACAATTTGTTAATAGTGCTCTCAGTACTTTACGTGGCAAGTATGATGATTTCCTTGATGAAGATGATAGCCATCAGGACAATGATGACTCGGAAGAGTAGTTTAGCATTTCCCACCTCTTTATTTACTTTTTCCTTCTTCTCCCCCCTTGAATAGCAGTGTATGAGTAGTAAACTTTCTTTTGAATACAATTGTTTCATCATACTTTTATTTCTTTTTGCCGGTTACTATGGGTTTGGAAATCTTTGAGTCATCATCAACATCTAAATCTGTTTGCTAACGTGCTTACCATTGAACTATGAAACATGGCATGTTAGTAACACTGATCTTTTCGAGATAGGGAATAAGCTTACCTTGTAATACATAATATCACCATCTTCAACAGCATAATCCTTTCCTTTGGCCAAGTACTTGCCCACTGACTTTACTTGTGTTTCATTGCCATGCTCTCGTAAGTCAGCATATTTCATCACTTCTGCTGAAATGAAACCACGCTCGAAATCAGTGCTACAAGGAGATCATGTGAGTGTGTCATTGTCATTCAGCTATATTTCATCCTTACTGAATCACACCAGCTGCTTGGGGTGCCTTGGTACCATCCTAGATAAAGAATTCAGCATATACCCTACTCTCATTTCCAATCGCATGATGTGTTTACCCTAACAGTCCATGCGCGCACTTCTTCAGGACCTGCTGTGAAATAGTGAATCAATTGTAAAGACTTGTATCCAGCAAGGATGATGTGAGGAAGTTGTGAGCCTACGCCAACGTTGGCAGTGTATTCAGCCACCTCTTCTGGAAGCATGTCGTTCAGTAGCTGGTCATGTGTATATGTGAGTGATTTAATCATACAACAGCGTACAATAAGATGCATACCTTGGATTCAAATGCGACAGAGAGAGGAATAATCAAATCACCAGCATTATTGTTCTGCACCCAATCTTGGATCTTTGGTAACCTAGTTTGTGCATTGACAATAATGAGTGGATGATAAGAAAGTGTGTGTGTGTATGTGTTACCAATGACTTGTGTTGCCGTTGATATAATCTTGCTCGCTCATGTTACATAGATACACCATGGGCTTAGCTGTCAGCAAATGCAGTGTGTTGATAATATTGACATCGGAGAATGACCATTCGCCTTTTCGAACATCATTGCCCTTGGCCATAAAGTTGGCAACTTTTTCCACCACATCCTAAGTTTCATATCTATTATTAGTTAAATGTGATATATATATGTTCATGGACCTTACCAAATGTTCCTTGAGTTGTTTACGATCGGGGAATTTGGAAGCACGACTGAGTTCTGACAATTGTCTTTCAAGCATTTCTTCATCCTTTAACCGAAGTTCATCTTGGATAATCTCAAGATCACGCACAGGATCCACCGTATCTTCAACGTGAGTCACATCATCATTGTCGAATCCACGCACCAAATGATAAATGGCATCCACCGATGCTACGTTGGATAAGAATGCATTACCGAGACCAGCACCTTGAGCAGCACCTCGGACTAGACCGGCAATATCTACCACTGTCAACTATTTGATTATAAGCATTTCATTGTTGAGATCCATTTCACCTCCTACCCCCTGAATATAGATAACTCACATGTGCAGGTGTCCGTTTCTTTGGAGAATATGTATCACATAACCAATCGAATCGCTCATCTGGTACTGCTACACGGGCTTCGGATGGATCTACAGAAAACCATTGTCAATAAAGATTCATGGCGTCATGAGCACTCTAGTACCTATGGTGCAAAATGGATAATTCTCGGCTGGTACACTGCTGCTTGTCATTGCATTAAATAAAGACGATTTGCTAAAAGTTTACTTGTGAGCACCATGAATCCAAGAGTTAATGGGATCCTTACCCAATGTTGGGCATGCCAACAATGCCAACTTTGAGATTGTTGCTAGGACGACCGAGAATGGCTTTCTCATTGGCAACGGCTTCTTGTTTACGTTTCGACTTTTTTGCAAGTTGTGTACAAGAGGAAGAAAAGGAACGAGTAAAAGAGATGATACGAGGGGAACTGTTGCTGCAGGACCTAAGCATGATGCAATGCATGTTGATACTATGGCAACAAGAAATTCTCCTGAAAATGACCTGGGTGATAGATTAATCCGACAAGCTGTCATTGCCGGTGTTCTAATGATGATGAATGACGGGTGATGGCACCAACAACAAGATTTATTATATGCTCACGTGTTAATAAAGTATGTAAAGTGGGGGTGTAAAAGACGAAGGCTAGTTGTGATTGTGATGGATATACACCATTTGAGGTGATCGCTGGCTGTCAAGTATGTTTTGATGGCTGTGATTGGAACAAAGACTAGTTGGCGTGGGAAGGGCTGATGCATGTAAGAGATGTGTGTGTAAATGTATTATTATATGTGTCATGTTAATATGGGGTGTCCTATCTATTTCATCTGCATCTAGCTGTGGGTCTATGCAATACATCGTATTATATACTACGTCAACTCGTAAAGGGAGTTTTTTTTTTGAAAGTGAATCCTATAATCATAAGAATAAAGAGAACAAGTAACAGCAACAATGATAATATATATAAAAGGATCGGCATGCCCAGTTAAGAGAAGAAAGGGAGGAAAGGTGACATGAATGGCAACGGGATTGGTGTCCTTGCCGGTATCATCTTGCGACACAAACTGTGTGTTCCGTTGCACAAAGTGCACGATCCCAACTATATTGATATGTTCACACTCACACAGTCATCTCTGGCACTTGGACGCACGCACGCACGCACCTACCTATCTGCCTTAGTTACCCTACTACCGCCCTTTCTCTTTTTCTTTTTTCCACCTCCCTTCACACACACTAACAACATCCGTGGGTCATTCATCATATTGCTACTCTTGTTGTATACTTGTGTGTGTAATCATCCCTCAGCTATTTGCCGTCACCCTTTTCTCTTTTTCTTCTTTCACTTTTTCACTCTCACACACACTTGGTTGTTCTTTTTCCCTTTTACTCTCCTCACTCTCTTAAAGACACACACACTCTCTTTCTTGACAGCCTTTCGTTGTTATTGTTTCAATGACTTCTCGCCTGATGCTCAAACAAGAATATCCACCTACTCAAGTGCAACCACAATCTTCGGCTACACGGGACGACGGTCATTGGCAACCACCTCATTTCGATTACGCAGCATTGGATAAAGTGGATGCTGAAGCAGGGTCCATCCTTATTGCTTTGGCTAATCAGGAACCTATCAAGGTATGTGTCAGCCAAGTGTTTGGTCTTTGTTGACTACCTTGTTCCTTTGCTCTCTTTTCCCCCTTTCTTTCTTTCTTTCCATGTCATTCACATCTTTCCACCACCCAACCCCCTTTGTTCCGAGTCAAGGGGAAAACATATCGGCTAAAATACACATTACTCTTAGACCACAGCTATCGATGATGACCATGACACTATAATGACCAACAACAAACCCAACGATCATAGCAACAATAGCCATTCATCCATGTCCATCAACAATTTACTTGGAGGAGGAGGAGGTAAATGAATTGGGATCACAAAGAGAGTGAATGTGTGTGTGTGTGTGTGTGTGTGTGTGTGTGTGTGTGTGTGTGTGCGTAGTTGATAAATGTTAAACAATGTCTTGTGGGTCAAATCCCTTTTTTAGGTTCTTCAGCGTTGACACCGGTAAGTCTGATGACCCTGCTTTTGGCACATGTCCCTTGCTCCCATTCTCATTTCTTTTTTTTTCCTTCCCTTGTCCTACCATCCATCCACCTCCTATCATCATTTTACTTATTGGATATTATCAATAGCAACAACAACAACAACGTGATTCCAATGACAGTAAGTCAAAAGAAAGAGAGATCATATGAAATGATACATGCTAAAATATGTTGTTGTTATGCAGACGATGCATCAAACAAACCATCCGATCCAGTGACAACTTCTGATCCGATTATGTTACTTGCAGCTGCCGCAGCTGCTATTGATGGTCGACCTGGCACTAATGGCACCCATGCAGCTCCATCCAACACTGCATATACATCAAATTCAGAAAGGAGACTGGGTGATAGCGGTTACGGTAGGTAATAATGCTGTTTTATTTGTTTATCTTACTTATGTGCTCTCGTGTGTAGGATACTATTCACAATACTATTCATCATCTTATCCAAAGACAAAGCAACAACAGTATTCATATAATGCTTATTATGAAGATATTCGAGCTCGACGTGAACGAAGAATGGCATCACCACCGGATGGATATGAACAACGGCGTCGTGAATCAGCACCTGTGGTAAATTGAAGGAAATCCTAATGGAAAATCGAGTTATTCATATGTTTATAGAATCGACATCGACCAGAAAGAGGCACCAATGTATTTTCTTACCAGTACATCTCCATGGTATGTGTAACCTGCATATTGACATGTGCTACGATCGACCTTGCGTAACCTTTGGAAAATAATATAGAAACAGAATCCAAGGATCAAACGAAATGCAATGCATGCCTACATCACGTATATGATTTACACTGATATGACACATCAAGATCGTATGGTAAGTTGGAAAAAAAAAGCATAAAGCAAGAGATGGAGATGGCGGGAAAGGCGGGTAGAATAAAATTACTGATGCAAGATAACATCATAGAGAACTAAACTTGATGGAGGACATGCAAGAAAAATCAACACTGAAGAATATGACACATGGGCAACTCGAAAAGCAAGTGAAGGTCGAATAGATGCATCTGCTATTGGAGCACCAACGTATCATCGTCGGGGTAGTGGTAGTGTGGCACCATCAGCACCACCACCAACCACTGCTCATGGTGGGATGGTCCATGCTGCACCAGGGGAACCACCACAACCTAAATCGTGGTACACATCAACTGGAACTGGAGCACAACCACCTCCCCCTACCACAGCCACCAATACAACCACCAATAGTACTACTACTGTTGCTACTACCAATACAAGTACTGCCACATCATCTCATTATCGATTACCACCTTCACCTTCAACTCCACATCAACCAACTTCTTCAAGGCAATCATCTCCATCACAACATAACGGCAACAGTAATGCGATCATGATGGGTAGACCACTTACAGCTTTTCTTCGTGATGGTCCACCTGATCGTCCTTTACCACCACCATTTTCTTCTACACCCACTGCAACTGTTTCTGGAGCTAGTAATGGTCGATCCACTATCCTATAACCCTATCACCACTATTTTCCTATCCCCCACCCCAACCCTTTTTTCCCCGTATCATCATCCACCAACTCTTTTAACAGGTGCATTGCCTTGTATGTATATGTGTCTTTTTCTCTCTCTTTCTTCTCTATCACTTTCACTCTCTTTTTCCCCTGGTTTGCTTTGGAACAATTTCAAAAAGATATAAAAACATACTCACATAGCGTTGCTTTTACAAATTTCTTATTCGGGTACTCCCCCTTTTTTTGGATCAGTTGGGCGGTTCCATGACTTGGTAACACAACGCTAAACGAGTTTTACTTTATGCACGGCTTCCTCCCATCTCTCTCATCCATTACCATCCTCCCCCCTGGTAACCCCGTTACTTTTTATGTTCCCTCTCTTTATATGCCCAATGGAACCTTAATTCAAGGAGTCACCACGTAGAAAAGAGATTCACATAGTAAAGTGGCGATTAGCTCGACAAGGAGAAGAAGCTCTCTTGTTGATGATGGCGTTGTTAATAAGTTGTGCTGCGCGGCGGTTGTCTCCGCTTGCCCCGGAATTGTCGTACAATGGTAGCAATAGTAGCAAGTGAAGAAAAAAGAGTGCTGGGTGATGACGGAGACGACAAGTGCTCGTGTACTGTACTCAACTCTCACATATTCACCCTATCATCAAACGATAAATGAGTGAAAAGATACAAGAACTTAATTGGAGATGATGTGTCGTGTGTTTTGTGTCTCTAGTGCTTGTGTGTGAAAAGAGCCAAAGAAAAAATGCAGTAGTGTGTGTGTGTGTGTGTGTAAATGAGTGAATGATTGAGAGTGTGGTGTTTTTCTTTGTTACTTTCTCTATCTCTATCTCTTTTTACTTTTTACGCTTCACCCTTACTAGTTTGTCCTTTTTTTTTTTTTTACCTTGCACGACCTTGTTCTCTTTCTCTCTCTTTTCCTTCTTATTTCCAAAAAGATATAACTCGCCGCCCCTCTTTTTTTCTTCTTCTCTCAAAACATCTCGCTCTTGTCACTACCATCACCAGTTCATCATGGGTATGCCGTTGACCATCGGCTCTCCTCATCAGCAACAACGTACACCGCCTCCTTCTACTACCCCGACAAGCGCACGTTCTTCTGAAGCAAGCACTGTCTCGGTTCCTTCACCAAAGTCACTCAAACGAAACAGTCTCCCTCCAAAGGTGGCAACGATAAACACAAATACCGGATGTGGATTGGGTGGTGGCAATATTCCATCTTCGCCACAACAACCCGTCAAGAAGGTATGTATGCACATTCACATACATGGACATACATACATACGCATATATCATTCACACATTATCTTATAGATTCAAATCCCATGGCGGTGTCCAGGGAAATGGCAAATGCCAGATATTATTGAAGAAGCATGGAAACGACGCCAACAAGAACAAAAGTTTCATCAACAACAGAAAAAGGACAATGACACGCTTAAAAAGACACTCAATACTGAGACTATTCCACTACACAAGGTAAAAGACAAAGGAACCATCTCTTTATCTTTTTTTTTGACACTCTCTTCATATAGCGTCCCTGGATACCTGTGGGTCGTGTACCTGACATTTTACCATTCCCACCACCAATCATCAAGCCGCAACAACACTTGCAGCACATGCATCCTGAATTTGAAGGCAAGCTACGTAAGGTGTTACCCAAATCAAAATCCATGGAAGGCAATCCTCATAAATGTTATGTTGCCATGGCAAGAATTGGTAGTGGGTAAGCAATACGATTCCCCATTGATATTGATACATATATGCTAAAACGATGCAACAGTGCAAATGGAGCAGTGATGCGTGCCACCAAACGAAACGATAGTACGTGCCAAGTAGCTATCAAGCGATGTTTGATTGAAGATCATGATGTGAATCACCACACCTATGTGTTACGAGAGATCCGTATCATGGGTTGTATCAATCATCGCAACTTGATCCAACTTCGAGAAGCTGGCATGTGGAAAGATGATCTCTGGATGGCCATGGAATTGATGCAATGCTCTGTATTCAATTTACTCTACAATACGACTCAAGGTTTACCAGAACCAGTGGCTGTATGCATTGCACGTCAAGTTCTCGAAGGATTGATTTATTTGCATTCCAAGAATTACATGCATCGTGATGTCAAGTGTGAAAATATTCTACTCGGCCGAGATGGTCAAGTCAAATTGGGTACGTGTGTGTGTGTTTTGTTTTTTAATTCCCTTATTGATTTGCATTTCTAGCTGATTTTGGCTTGGCTACACCATTAACAAAGACCAACAGTGCCCGATTGGGTACTGCCAAGGTACGTAGATAATGAGTTTTATATGAATGAACAGTAAACATTAATCATGGTCATTGTTTAGTGGATGGCACCTGAAGTCATTGCAGAAGAACCTTATACAGAAAATGTGGATGTTTGGTCGTTAGCCATCACCATGATTGAAATGATGGATCGTGTACCACCTCTTTATGATTTGGATGACACTCGACAAATCTTTTATCAAATCCTTTACGGCAAACCACCCTCGTTTACTTTTAGTAAACCATCTCCTACAGTTCAAAGTTTGATTCGATGGATGCTGGATCCCGATAGTCAACGTCGTCCTTATGCCAAGATGGTGCGAGAGGTAAACAAGAAGAATGAACCACATGTGGATAACAATGGAAATGCTCATTGATTTTTATATAGAAATTTGATGCATTGATTAGCGAAGGTCGACTCGGATGCACGGATCAATCCGAGGTGGGAGCACTTGTTCAAGAAGTGTTTTGCAAACCATCTAAAAATTAGTTTCCCCTTTACTGTCTTTCTGTTTTACCCTTCCCGTTGTGTACATAATATCTCTTTTTCTTTTTCTATTTACCCCACTTACCACAACACCCAAATCTAACGATTCCATTATCCGTCTTACCCCAAACACAACACACTCTTTACCCACAAAACACACTCACTCACTCACACCACACCCAACAACACATGTATATAAATACTAAACTTAATGATGAATCAAATCATGTGGATTAAACTCATGAGAGTTAAAGTGAACAGCACAAGCAGCATTGCGGATACTAACTTTTAATGAAGAGAATGATATAACATAATGTGAGTAATCTACTCTTCATCCTCCTCAACCAAGGTCATGGCGATACGATCCAAATCACGTTGACCATCTTGGGTGATGCGACGGCCACTATAAAAGAAAAGGTATTCATTATCCAGATCATACAATCAATCCATGAAATAAAATAAAAACTTACCCCTTCTTGTCCTGTTCAAGGACACCAATCTTCTCAAGAGCTTGGAGAACACGACGGTTGATAGCACCAGAAGCATCAACGTGGTGAGAGGGGCGAGAGCCGCGGTTGATGCGACCACCGTGAACCTTCTTCAAGGCACCAACACCAACGCACTTGCGGATGTAGATGTGGCGGGCAACAGAGGCTGTTATACAAGTTGTCATTAGTATAATCCATTGTATTTAAAAAATATATATCTTTACCAGCACGAACGAAGAACCAGTCAGGGTCATAGGGAGCAAGCTCCTTGTGAGTACCAGTCTTGACGATATCAACCCACTTGGGGATCTCGAGCTTGCCAGTGCGCTTCAAGTAAGCAGAGTAGGCCTTGATGAAAGCTGTAATGTGTATGCATGGCAATGTGTGTAAGAGAAAATATATGTTTATCAGCGTCCGTATTCATTAAAGTCGTATTGTGCGTATATTTGTATTCTCGTACCGTGGGCGTTAACGTCCTTGACAGTAATACCAGCCATGGCGATTTCAAATGGGAAAGAGGAAGACCACACCTGTGCTTCGGCAGCGAGACTAAAAATTTTGCAAGCGCACAGCGGAAAAAAGCCACCGAGCACTTATCCTCTTCTATTCCACCACCTCCCTCCGCATCCATAGCAACCAAATCATGGTTCTTATTGGGTATCCAAATAGTCATTGTATTAATTTGCATCATAATATATATCATCATCATCATCATCATCATCCGAGTAGGCTAATGAAATAGAATGAGCTACCATTCATATGCACCATCCTATACATACCTTGTCCTTGTTGAGATTGGGTTGTTCGTTGTTCGTTGTTGCTAAGATACCCTTCAAGAATCGGCACAAAGGATTCTGGATCTACTGGGACAATACCATCCAACACTGGGAGTTCCTAAAAAAAATTCAAATGTTGATCAACACGTTTTGTTTCTCGAATCATTCCAACATACCTGTCCTTCACTTTTGGCGCGTACCACGAGATGGCACATCAATCCATGTATTTCTTCTCGGATATATTCCGGTAGTTCTTCGTGTTCTGCAAGAAGCTATCACGTGTTGTCAGCTCATTGTTGGTTATTGCATACATGGATTTTACCTCGCAATAGGTACTTGCATCACATCCAAGTATTCCCGCCAATGCATCATACACCTTGTAGTTTACAAGCAAGCCATTCTGGAAACACGTTACTTCGGTTGCGTAACTGGCTTGGAAATCAGAAATAGTCGTTTGACAATGGACACAGTAAAGCAGCATGTCGACATCGTCTTGTGTAATGGCTACCAACTTGAACTGACATTGTCTGCATCGACGAAAGAGCATATCTCGCGAGTTAATATGTACAAGGCTTATGCCCGTGATAATAGTTTCCTCTTTCTCCTCTTTCTCCTCCATGGTTACTTGCTTGGAAAGGGAGATGCCCTCAATGAATCCCGACAATTAAACAACTTGTGCCTGTCATCCACCCTACGCAATAACAAATACAATGATACAGATAAAGTACTTTATTACTCGAGAATGCATTGTTGAATACCATTTCATTGGGTGATAGCAACATGAAATAGTAATCGTCTTTGCTATTATCAGGGAGGATAATATAGCATGTTCATTACTGAATGTGATAAAACAAAGATGGCAGGAGCATGATATGATAGTCAAGGGAGATTGAACTCTATCTAATAAATGTACCAGCAGTCAACGTTCATTCATAATGCAAATGATATCATCTACTATTACCAGCGGATGTGATATGTATGTTACCTATCCAACAATGTAACATTGATATCATCCTGATGCAAGAGTTTGAATCGATATCCACCCAACATAAAGTGACCTTGTATTCATCATTTCTCGATTGTGAATGTACCCAGTGAATACTATTATTCTGGCTATGCATTATCGTTATAAGACTACTCAATTATCTTGATAGATTTCATCCATTCATTATATGAATAATCATGTTGATCAGTGAGAGTTGATTGCATAAACTAGCATGTTGCATAAATTAGGCGGGGGAAAAAGAGGAGGAGGAGGAGGAGGAGGAGGAGGAGAAAAGATGAACGTCGATCAATGGCTGGAGTCAATGTGCTGAGTAAATATATGTGGCGTTTCACATGAACTCGCATGGATTCAGGTACTCACTTTGGTAAGCTCAAAGGTCTGTGTGTTCTCAGCCCAAAAAACCAACGAGCAAAGAGAGCAAGGAACCAACTTCGGTGTAACATTTGCCTTTTTTTTTCTGCACTTTCTCTCAAGCACATACTCACTCACACTCACTCACACACGCAACTTTATTTCCTCTTTTCCACTATTCCCCTCTTGTCTCGCATTTCGAGTTTCCATTCACTCTAATGGCGCCACTCTCTTCCATGCGTGGTGCAGATGACGACCAAGATAAGCAAGCTTTGCTTCAAGACCATAAAACGACCACCGACTCGGATGACAATCGGTCAACGGATGACTACAACAACACTGAATCGAATACCAAGCCTTTAGCAACCAACGCGTCCCATAGAAACGACGAGCATGATAGTGGTCATGATGATAATGCTGCTGCTGCTGCTACAGCAACCACGGAATACTATGATTCTTTCGATGTGGATGATTCAGAGACAGCTTTGCTTCATGGTAACCGACCAAGAGATCTCAACGAGGCTGAAAATGCCGAAACAGGTTACCGGTTGCCATCCGAAGGAGGATCCGTATTTGCCAGCTTTGTAAGGATTGGGTAGTGTGTTCTTGCGTTTCATCAAGCGTGGTGGTTGGATGGATTGTGTCATGTTGTCTAACAAGAATAGCCATCATCTTATAGCTCAACATGTCAAACAGTATCATTGGCGCAGGTATCATTGGTCTTCCATTCTCATTTAAAGAAGCTGTAAGTGAAAAGAAACGGAGGAGGATGAATTACCTTTAACTCGATGTCTACATATAGGGATTTGGCATGGGTCTGATACTATTGATTGTCCTTACGATCCTCGTGGGTAAGTGGAATCGATCCTCTCTTTTTATGATATCACTTGATCTGAGTTAAAAGAGTATCACGAGACTCATGCTGCATATGCAATAGATTGGACGGTTCGACTCTTGATTTACAATGGCAAATTATCTGGTCGACCCAATTATCAAGATCTTCTCGAGTATGCCTTTGGTTGGCCAGGGCTATTGGCTATTTCTCTTGCACAATTTGTATTTGCATTTGGTGGTAAGTGTATATTGTCATTGAATCCACATGGTTTATAACACGCTTCTTTTCATCTTGTAGCCATGTGTGCATACTGTGTTATTATTGGTAAGTTAGCATGGAAGATAATGATGATGGTATAACTGACACATGATTTATTAGGCGATACAATCCCACATGTCTTTCGATCACTGGTTCCCAACATTGACACTCTACCCTTTGTGTGGATCTTTGCCAACCGTCGACTGTGTATCACGTTTTTCACGGTATTGGTATCTTATCCACTTTCACTCTACCGAGACATGTCAAAATTAGCAAAGACGAGTGGTTTGGCACTGATTACCATTTTTGTTATTATCGTCAGTGTTTCACTGGAAGCGCCCAAGATGCCAGCAGAACTCCGAGGTGACCCTTCATTACGCTTTAGCTTTGCCAACGATGAGATCATCCAAGCTGTTGCAGTGATTAGTTTCGGTATGATGGGATTATGAGAGAGAAAGAGAGCATGGATCTAAAATGTGTATATGAACATAGCATTTGTTTGTCATCACAATAGCTTCATGATCTTTGGCTCGCTACGACAACCAAGTATGAACCGATTTGCCAAGGTGGCGCACTACAGTATGGCACTTTCCTTTGTAACATGCACTGTGTTGGCACTTTCAGGTTACATGTCATTTACTGACAAGACTGCTGGTAAGTGATGGATGGATTCACAAGGGATGCTTATTAACCACCTCGTTTAGGCAACATTCTGAATAATTTCCCAGCTGACAACACTTTAATCAACGTGGCACGATTGGCATTTGGCATGAACATGTTCACTACACTTCCACTAGAAGCCTTTGTGTGTCGGGAGGTAAAAATGGAAAAAGGAAATGCATTGCTTTATCTGACAAGATGATTGATTGATTACAGGTATTGGAGATTCTATTCTGGTCATCAGCACCCCACAGCACTGTGCGACATGTAGTCATTACCACTTCCTTGGTTGGCATATCCCTCTTGATCTCCTTGTTGACCTGCAATCTCGGCATTGTATTGGAATTGACGGGTGGATTTTCGGCAACAATGCTCGCTTATATTCTTCCACCACTCTGTTATCTCAAACTTGCCAAGGACTCTATATGGCAAATCAACAAAATCCCCCATTGGGCAGCATTGTTATTTGGATTGGTGATCATGATTTTCAGCACATCATTCAGCATACAAAAGGTCGTTCTTGGAACATCGGATCCGGGACCCACTTGTGATCTCTGATAAGAGATCGAGCAACATCCATTCCCATGTACTCTAGACAAATTTACTTTCTGTGTTATTATTATATGCGTTATACTCAAGGAAAATGGATATTCACATGTTGCCAAGTATGGATTGAAGGACATCTGGCAAGATCTAGGGGTCACGTTATCGAGACGGGTTGCTTCATTCAGTAGTACTGCAAGTGTGAGATTGCATGTATCACCACATACATGCTGGATGGTGGATAGGATATACAGTAAGGAGAGGATATGGCACAATCTGATCAAAGGATACAGCGGCATTTCTGGAATTGTCTACAGATTGATATCAACAATGAAGCAATGAGCTTATCTTAGTTGGGAGATTGTATGCATAAGGCAAATGGAAGATCATTCAATAAACTGACGAGTGAAAAACGAAACATGCTTTTTTTTGGTTGCATATGGCGGCGTGGCATGAATATGTAAAAATGTACACACATGGACAAGGAAAAGAAAAACAATAAATGGCATATCAAAAAGGTAGAAACAGTTATGTGAATGGTGTCAAGGTGGGGAGGGGAATAAAAGGTATATACTTTGTGTTGCATATGTGTGAAAAAGAAAACTGAATGACGAGATAAGACAACAAAATGCAAAATGACAGGATTATTGGAGCCAAAGTCTCACTGTACCATCGGCTTTGATCACCCATTCAACAGTGAGCACTGTACCATGTACAAAATCTTTAGCAACCACATCATCATCCACTGACAATGCAGCTGAAAAGTGAGATCCAATGCCATCATTACCAGAATTCCTGCGTGGAAATGAAACCTTATTGGGCTGGTTGCTGGAATGGTCCTTGGAAGGGCGTTGATGTCGCCATAACACTTCTGATACTTGGCTATAATGAAGTGAAAGCACTGGACATAGCTGCGCAAGTAGCTCGTCCACAGTAGCTTCGCTGAGAATGACATGATGCTTGCTGGGTGCACCTTGATGAAATTGCTGATGTTGAGTGGTTTTGACGTGAATATACAATGAAATGTCTGATACCTTATCACATGAGCAACAATTCTAAATCATAAACATAATGTTTACATACCAGTCTTGTTATTGTTATTACTGTGAGTGCTAGGTGATGCAATGGTAGAATCATGCTGTGAATAGCTACGTTTGCGTGTGGTGCGTTTTTGCGCATCGATTAAGGGTGCATCTTCCATTTGGATGGTGTTGTCATTATCTTCAAGAGCTGACAACCGAATAAATTCACTGTATGGTTTTGGTTGATGATATGTGTTCCAAATAGGTTGTTGCTGCTGAGCATCATCTACTGTACATACATAGTACATGATATTAATAAAAACGTTGTGTTGTCCAAAAGGAAAAGATGATAATACCTCCATAAACACGCTCCATGTGCCTGCCGATTTGTTTGGCATCGTCCTTGTTTTTACGCTCGGCACCCTACATACAAATCAAAAACCCCTTACATTAGCATTCAACCAGCAACCCCTTTCTTTTCTCCCACATATATATTCGCATTTTACCCCTTACGCACAGACGCTTGTGTGCGATGGTTACATACCTTGTCCCGAAAGAGTTTGATTTTGCAGTAAGATTGTTCCACATACATATCTCCGCCACCTTCTTCGGCAGATGCTACTCGTGTCTCCATTTGTGCTCGTAAGGGAATTCCTTTTACACCCTAGATACGTGAAAAATCAGTTGATAGGCAATTGAATCGGATGTTAAGCTTGGCACTCCCAGTCCAATCAAAAGTGATACGATCAAAACCGGGATAACGCACATTATGGATTCCCATCGATTGACGCTCATCTATTTTTTTTTGGCGTGTCATTATTATGCCACGAGTATGTATCACTTTTCCTATTTCCTTTCCGATTACTTACCCAAGGACATGACACGTGCTGTAGGTGGTTCTTTTTGTTGACCAAGCCAAAACTTCCAATAGTTGAGTGCAACCTTCCGATGTGATGGTTCGTGGAACATGATGATGAATGTGCTGGTAATGAGCTGATCCGTATCATACATATCTTGTAGATGGATACTGTAAGATTGTCCTCGATTAAGATATGTTGTTGGTGACCCATCACTGATCTGGGTAGCTGCTGTCGGTGCTATTATTACACACATTTGCACAAGAACCATAGTACATTAGCAAAGGAAATAACGATTGGTGATGATTGCTGACCATGACAATGCATGTCATTTATTCCTTACCTTTAAGTATCACTCGAAATTGCAAAGAGTCTTTTCTATTGAAACATTCAGATATACTTTTTAGCGTGTCTATTATGATGTGACAGATGTGACAAGAAGAACATACGTGGCTGAATTTGAATGATTGTGCAAGGCTGATCCCGGAAGAGCGGAAGCAGGTCCCGCTATGGTTGCCGATGGTGTTACCACAGGACGCGCAGTAGCTTGTGGAATGGTTGTTGTTGTTGTTGTTGTTGACATCATTTCGGCATCAGTGTGAGAAGGTGATATGCAAGTCGATGTCGCCAATGTCATACTATGCATCATGCTATTTGCAGGGGTAGGTGCTGGTGCCGCTGTTACCAACGATGTCATGTTGGTGTTATTATCACAAACAATATTACCACCACTTGAAACTGCTATAGGCGATGGCTGAATACATTCATCAACCGAGTTATTATATGGCACTTGATATTGACATTGTTTTTTGGTGACAATACAAGAAGGATTGTATGGTGGTGTCGCGGAGCTACCATTACAGGCAAAGGGAGAGGAAAGCAAGCAAAACGTGCGCTGTGACACAAAACTGTCATCGGAATAGCATCCGTTACTACCAGAGCCTATCATGCCCATGATCTGGTGGTCATGCCCCATTCCCGTGCCGTTCCATACGATTGGCATCCTATTACTGCATTGCTCTCGCATCATATTGATGTCCGCTGGTGGTTTAAAGTAATCTTCTTCTGACGCGACTACACCGGGTGTAAGCAACATGGATGATGATGCTGTTGTTGATGATGATGGGTCATAGTAGTATTGTTGGTAAAGACCATTGTCACCAGTGACTGGTGTCATCATTGTAGTTTCTGTGCCATATGAAAGTTGTTCTTGTTGCATATCCATGGGCAATGATGTATACACTGGTGCTGGTAATGATGGTGGAGAAGATAATGTGTTTGGCATAACCCAACTGCCATTTGACAGTTGCTGCTGTTGATGCTGATGATGCTGGTGTTGATGTTGGTTATCCATGCTGGTGATTCTGCATATGCAAGAGAAAGAAAGGAAAGTGAGTAGGAATGTCCTGACGTGGTAATCCCGATATATGACAGCGATTGTTTTGTCTTACTTGGATGCTGCTTCACAAGGCACGTAATACGACGTGGCTCTGATGGTGTTGTTGATGCAATCTGTGTGGAAAAGCATATGCAGAGAGCACACACACACACACGTTTACACACAGCTGTTGTAGAAAGGGAAAAAAGTTTCAAGAAGGAAAAAGATGTGAATACAATATTCTGATCATTTTATACTACTGCATTTTCCCCCATCCGGGTACCAACCCACGCATATATACATACACAATCTTTCTCTATACGTTTTTTATGCTCCCCATCCCCGCCTATTCTCCTTGTCCTACCATCCTTTCACCGGACAATCGGTATTATATTCTTGGTTTGGATAGGGTTTCCTGAACGGAAAAGCCTACATAATTAGGTCATTGCTGATGTACACGCGTATGAATGTGGGGTTAAAAAAAAGCAGTACAAGGAAGGAGGTGGTGATGATGATGCTGTGCACCTGCTGGGGAGATGAGGATGATGACAGGGGCGGGGGCTAAAGACGATGATCGCAATACGAAACAAAAGAAGAACAAATGAGGAGAAGGGTCACTCTAACTCTTTCTCCGAGAACAAAGAATGTTTGTCATTGGAGTCAATTGCGTATGTTATCAATAAGAATAGATACCCCACATCTCTTGATTTTAGTTCTATATCCGTTTCCTTGTCATAGCTTTCTCTCCATAAGGAGCACGACAACAACAAGCTTCCGACAAGAGGAGTGTCAATAAAATTAAAATTGTTATGCATCCACAATTGACACAGCAACTATATCGTTTCAGCTTAGGTAACACGTGTGTTTTATAGAGGATGAATGATCATTGACATTTACTTCTTCGATATGCAGCTTACGGAAGCATATGCGCGAGGGATCTGCAAATAAGGGATCATATTCTTTGAACCAAAGTATCGTATTGTCAAATCGAAGATTAGTATACTGTTTATAGGTGGTGAACTCCTGAACGACGTAGCAGCACCCCTAAAAAAGGCAAATATCTATGTGATACTAGTTGTGCTATCCCTGATTATCCAATGTATGCATCCTTTGTTTATCACCATCGACTAGTGACATTATACTCTATGCTGCTGAATAAAGTATGATAAAATGGCGCTTCTTGCACAGCATCTCAACAATGAATCAAACCTAGGAGATCAAAGGAGTGCATGATGCATATCCCTGTATATGCGATTCTCCTTTGCTCCCCCCACATTAACCCATTATCCAGATGTGTCTTACATGCTTACATCTTTAAAGCCTTTTTCATTGGACATGACAAAGGAGTTGACAATGGGAAGCAATGAACCCTTACCGAAAAAATGATCCCTGGAGATTAGCATATATGTATACATCTTCCCATCATCTCTAAAAATCCTGATCTACGTATCATACTATATCATTGTCCAACAATGCTCCTTGAGCTTTTTATATACACTGTGCCTGCTTTACATATACTGTGGAGCTTTCTTTTCGGATATCATGATAGCTTTTGTATAAGCTAAGGAATGTGATTGACATCTATGAGTGCATGTCTAATAGCGCGGGTTGCAGTGGGTGACATCGGCATAAATAAAGTAATGCATTTTGTGACAATAGCACACCTCCTCTCTTTTTTATCATCAGCAATAGTCTGTTGTCAATGCATCCTTGATGAGATGTTACTAGAGCACTCTACGCACTGATTCACATATGCTTACAATCCTGTGAGTGATCAACAATTTACTCGTGTACATGCTCCATCTTGTAATGTCGACACATGCTGTATCTCCCGACGTCATTGTGATGATCCTTTCCCCTTTCATAGATTGTGTATTTTTTTACTTGAGAATTGGAACGAGTAGAAGATATGCGATCATCAACATAGAATATGCATGTGATGTAGTGTATTGTACGTAACCGATATGTCACCGATTGATAAACCGACATATCTTGATGTCGATGTGAAGGAGACAAAAGAGAGAGAGAAAAGAAAGAAAAGGGGGATTAGCATGCATTCTTTTTTTGCCTCTTTCTCTTTCTCTTTAAACATCCATTCTTTGTTCTTGATCCCTTTTTATTCTCTCCTTTGTTCTCCTTTTTCGTTGAATATCTCCTCGAACGCGACACTTGGCGATTCTTGCTGTAGCAACGATATAATCATCATTCAGCATTTACAAGGTGCACAATGTTGGAAACAAGCAATGACGTATTCATTCAAGCATGCTCACTCAATTACTGCTGTGATACGTCATTGGTAAAGGCTGCTGCTATTATCAAGGGTACCACCAATCTTAGCAACACCACAGATGAGATCAAATCAGTGAATGGAACAGGGCAATTGATCCAGGATGTATACAACACTGTATGGAGAGTACCGCATAGTTTACGACGATGGGTTGAAACCATGTGGTTGCTTGTTGTTAACGATGATGCATCCAACATACGACCAAGATGGGATATGAAAACAGCTTTGTTTGTCACAGCATTACAAACTATGCGAGATCAATCACTCACCTGTAGTCTTCAATTTTGGCGTATCGGCTTGAATCAGTTAAGGTGGATATGCACTCCTCCAAATGATGCCATCATTGTACCTTTTGCTATTACAGTGCAGTCGCGAGCATTACCAGGAATACTCAAGGAGATCGATCAACAAGAAAATGGCACACGCTTTATTGAAGCTGAGTGGATCAAGACTCCAACAGGTTCAACCACTCTTGACACTACTGATCAACAAAACCAAAATGAGCATATTGCATATAAACGACCCTGGCTTCAATATCTTCCATACATGCGTACCCAACTTGCTTCCACAATCAGCACCAGTATTGCTGCAGAAGAAAAGATAGTGTTGTACATTCATGGTGGTGGCTATATTGCAATGAACTGCGAGACACATCGTTATTTGACTTACAAGATTAGCAAAGCTACTGGTCGTAACGTGCTTGGTAAATATGAAAAACACATTTATACCTTGTCCAGTATTGACACGGTAGAAACAAAAAGCTTTCAATTATAGGCTTGCACCCGAAGTCAAATTCCCAGGGGCCTTGTACGACACTGTGCAAACATACCTGTATCTAATTGATGATTTACATATGGATCCCATGCATATTACAATCATGGGTGACTCTGCTGGTGGAGGATTATGTATGGCGTTATCCTTATATTTGCGTGATCATGGTGCACCAATGCCTGAAGCCATGGTACTATTATCAGTTGAGTATCTACAACAACAGCATATTACACGTGGCATTAATGTCAATGATAAATTAGCCATGGGTTGATTTGACATTTGGTTTTCCAAGCTGGGCGAATGCTGAAGCGCACGATTGTTTACCACCAAAACCAGCTTGCTGGGATAAGAATCCTGCGATGCTTTATTTAGGAGAAGAAAACCACGAAAAGTTATGTCGACATCCATATGTCTCGCCGATCTATGCATCCAATTTTGACGATCTACCAACAACTCTGATCCAGTCAGGTGGATGTGAAGCACTTCGTGACGAAATTGTGGAACTGGTTCGGAAGCTTAAAGATTCTCGGATGTCCACCATTGTGCAACATGAACAATACGAGGTAACCTTCTTTGACTATGGTTCTCTTTTTGCTCTTGTTCATTAAGTTATTATATATCCAGAACATGCCACATGTATTTCAATTGTTCCCTTTGTCTCAGAGTCAAAAAGCTATCGATAGTATTGGTCGCTTTGTTAGATCATTATAGTATAGCGTAGTAGATATGTTGGATACACCAAGATAAAAAGGAAAAGATCGCTGTGTTATTTTCGGCAAAGCCGAGACGTGTTCCGAGATTTGTGTTATTTCTGTTACGTGTGTATGAAAGTACATGAGTATGTAATGATTACCGCCAAACATATCGAATGTTATTCATCATCCAAAAAAAGAGACAAAGGTGCATCGTCATGCGGATAATAATTGACCTTTGCTCATTCTTCATTGGCTCCCCCACTTATCATTCACAGTTTCCTCAAGTGGATAAGCCGAAGATGTGGTAAAAAAAGAAAGACACTGATGGTAATGGTGGGTGGTTTTTGGATCATGGGGCCAGATCGCTTTTTCAAGTGTCATGGTTTTGTTGGTCGTTGCGCTGAATGACCGGGGATAAGTCGGCTCAGCATGTATTTGCCCATTCTTTCCCACAAGGCGTATCATGGGAAGAGTACAACAGGTACGATTGGCTACTTCAACTCCATGTGCATGTCGTTAATCTGTCAGATTGCCACGTTACTTGATGCTCTCCTTGTATACTACCCTTATTGTTAAGAGGAATAAAGATGATGGCTAATGTGCATAGGTCATATGTTGTGCGTATTGTTGCATAGAAAATAGAGCAATGATGAAACGTGCATCCTGCAGCCGATCCCATTTTGTCATGCATAAGAAATGCGCCAGGTTTGCAAATGGGCAGGGATCTTGAAGATAGAGCACTGTTGTGTGTGAAGGTTCCTGACGGGCGAGTATCGCCGATGTTGTACAGCAGGCTGCAATGAAAGATGCCTGTGTGAGAGTAAGAAGCAGCAATGTGCATGTGTGTATGTATACACCAGAGTTTAATGGAAAATGTCACGTCTGTGTAGGCTTTCCTTCCTCACATGGCATCAATGATGTCCTATCGGGTCACACGCGCGGAACGAGCAATACCGAGATATGCTGTTTCATCCTTGAACAGGGTGCGCTGATTTGACAAAAATCGACTAGCCCGTGCGTTGCAAATATTCTTTGAAAGAACGCCTTTAGAATCATTCATATATTCAAGTTTTATATTCATTCATAGTCCATTGTTGGCAACAAAAGTGAAAAAAGAAGGAGCTACTGCTGCTACCAAAGAGTTGGTCACCACTCTCATAATAGCTCCGTGTACAGGTGATCGTGTACAGCCAAGCCGAGATGGGATATGTATATACGCAAGAGGGACCCACATAAACAATTGCTTTCTCTGTTGTATGTGTGTACCACGTCAAAATAGCGTTGTTTATAAAGGCCTGAGCTTTCACATCAACAGATGCTTTTTCCTTTCTTTTTCGCTCTTCCTTGCTCTTTATTCCACTTATGAACACCAGTTGCACAACTCATCCATTTGCATCTCCACCATCAGACGAATATTATGCCTTGAGCTCATTTGCTCGCACTCCTGATTTGGCGACTTCTTCATTGACGAGTTCTACTTGCTCACCTTCTGATGGAACAATCTTGAGTACGACAACACCCACATCCACAAGTGATATTACATCACGCTATTATGGACGAACCCATGAAGTGATCAATCGCATACAAGGGATGATGCTTGGCTGTTATCATGATCCATATGCAATCGACCAAAACCAAGAGAACGCCATGATTTGTCACCAACAACATCATCACCATGACTTCTTATCCGATAGTGGTATGGAACCACCACCACAACAACAACAACATCAAGCATCATCATATTGGGCATCACCTATGTTTACAGGTGCTCCATTACGAATTCCACCAACGTCAATAGTTCATGGCATCCTTCCATTCCATCAAGCACCCTTGTTTCAACAACCCAATGACAGCAAAAACCCCGATGCTGCTTCTTACACAACCGAGTATTTGCCTTCACCATCCTCTTACAGTAATAGCACTATGGTTGCACCGCCACTTTCAACAGCACCAGCACCAGCACCACCTTCAACTCTTCACCACCACCAGTCAATATTACCTACAGCTCCAAGTACCACTAATACAACACATACAACTGCATCTATTTCATCATCACCACCTTTTTCAAATGATGATGATGAACAACAAGGTATCGAAAATAACGATCAAGCTTTTTTTCCACCACTGGAAACGAGCATACATGAAGAACAAGAGCATAATCATCCACAACCACAGTCATCACCTGAAGAAAGACCTTATGGATGCACAGATTGTGCATCTGCATTTGGTCGACGACAAGATTTGAAACGGCATATCAGCTCTGTGCATAAAAAAGTCTTCCCTTATGAGTGTATCCAATGTCATCGCCTCTTTAGTCGTAGGGATTCGCTATTACGCCATGAACGTAACTCATGCCATCGACCTGCTATTGCTCCCCATCATCCACATTCATCATCTTCTACAGTGTCATCAACATCCTCTCGTCGCAGTAACAATACTACATCATCAGGTCGTCGTAATATGCAACGAAGACGCCGCCGCAGTAACCAAAGTACGATGACTGCTGCTACAAAATATCAACGAAGTAGCAACACAAACACAATTACAACCTGTAGTGGTAACAGCGAGGGTAATCGTACCAGATCCTCAAGTCGTCGCTACAACACTATGATGTATTAAGCAATATCATTTCCTTGTTATCTTATGTAAATTATCCAAGCGTACATAGCTCCTTTCATTCCTCCCATGCTTTAAATCACTCACTCACATATACACATCCTTTCAACCAGCATCCTTTTTTCTTGTTACGGTGTCTTTATTGATGAGCGATGAAATAATACAAAATAGTAGCTGTCGAATTACAAGGCAGCATGATATATGCAAACTTCAATTTTGTGTGTCATTCATAACAATTCATTTCAAAGCTCCAAGATTCTATCATCAGCAATCGGAGGAGGGTGATCATGTGGTGTGATCTCGGGATGAGCGGGTTTTTTCTCCTCTTGTTGAACTTAAAGGTAACCCATATGATAGATCGTCGGGTGTCGGTTTCATTCTAGGTCTCTTGTCGATCCTTCTCCACGCTTGGTCACAATACAATGATCATATTTTTTTAAACCGATAACGAGAAAAACAATGAATCCAAGGGCCATGTCCTCAGGGGCAATTCTTCCCACCCTACAAGTCTCATGATATCACACTCTCACACATACACCATCCATATTTGATAGAACAACATCATCTACAGCTGTCTTCATCACACACCACATGCTGTCATTCAACATAAAGTTTCATGTGCAGGCCCAGAACGAAAAAGGAAATTGGATTAAAAATGTACAATACACACAGGGTTTCTTTACAAGGTAATTTGCTTGTCTGTCAATAAGCTATACACCTCCTTGTACTTGTCCAAGGTTTTATCGGTCACTTCGGACGGCAATTCGATGCTGGTTTTCTTGTCAAAGTTGATGGATTCAAGGTAGTTGCGCACAATTTGCTTGTCAAAGCTTTCTTGACCACGACCAGGTTGGTACTTGTTGGCAGGCCAAAAACGAGATGAATCTATTTGAACAATGAATCCCGATTCATTGTTAGCATATCTTTCACACACACAAAACACCCCCACATTATCCTTTCCTTTCCAGTATATCCCGTTCACCATCCACCTGTAACAAATGCACTTACCAGGGGTCAAGACTTCATCTACCAACACGAGGTTGTTGTTTTCATCCAATCCAAATTCAAACTTGGTGTCGGCGATAATGATACCCTTTTTGGCAGCATATTCACTGGCTTTGGTGTACAGGTTGATAGCAGCATTGGTAACCTTGGCAGCCAATTCTGCATCACCCAAGATTTCAGCCATCTTTGAAGGATGAATGTTTTCATCTATAATAATATCTTTAGTTCCTTTGTAACCCATCCACATCATTATCACCATCATACCATGATCACCAATCTCAGCCTTGGTGCTAGGAGTAAATAAAACAGAAGGCAACTTTTGACTTTCAACGAGACCTTCAGGAAGCTGAATATCACAAATGGTACCCTTGCGTTTGTATTCGGCCCAACCAGAACCAGTAATATAACCACGAACGATGGCTTCAACAGGGAGCACGCGCATCTTCTTTACTAGGATGGAGCGACCTTCAAGTTGATCACGGTATTTCTGCACGTTAGCAGGCATCTTGTCAAAGTCGGCTGTAATCAGATGGTTTGGCAACACGTCGCCAAGCAAATCAAACCAAAACAAGGATACTTGAGTCAACACTTTGCCCTTGCCAGGAATAGGCTACATTTCCTATCAGTATACATGCACAAGTATCTATCAAATAAAAAAAACTTACGTTCTTCATAATGACATCGAAAGCTGAAAGACGATCGGTGGCGACAAAGAGAAGAGACTTGTCATCGACTTCGTAAAGATCACGCACCTTGCCACGAGCTACGAGCTTCAAATCAGGACATTCGCTATGTGATTGCCAATAGTGAATAACATGCCATGGTGAAAATGAAGAGTGAATAAGCCTACCTTGATAAAAGAGCCATAGTGGGATATATGCGTTTATGCAAAGCAGGGATATGATGTGCGGGGAGATAGGGGACCCTGCTGTCAATTGAGATTTCACTTGCTCCATCAGTAGTGGCTTATCCCATTTCAAAAAGAGAGACACTCTGTGCAACACATGCATACATCTTTATTGCATCATGATAAGCAACATGCGCATTAAATCAAATTGCTATAATTGATGACAAGATGAGCTTCAATGACAGCGTGCTCGCGGCAGTGATACCTACGCTGCATGGAAGTTAACCATGTTGCTTTGTGAAACACACGGGTTGAGCCGGACACAAGCATGTTGCTGATATCGTTTCCATCGCGTTTTACTCCTTGCTGTTGTTGCTGCTACTGAAAATGATGGAATAAATATCGTGGATGCTCAATTACCAAATCCAATACCAGGTTGCTATGGTTTCCATCACCGCCAAGGAGTAAAAGGGGATGAGTGGTAAATTAGCTTCAACTATGAAAGCAATGTGGAAGGGAGGGAGATAGTGATATTGATGTGGAATGCCTTGCTCTATGGCTCCGAGATGGACAATGCAATATAACACAACGATATATTTAGTAGGACCACGCCACACTATGTTATACAAAGGAAGGGATCGATGAGCATGAGAAAAACCCAAAGGGCTGGTGCCGCTGTCAAAAAAAACTCAGTTCACAATAGATATGGTGGCTGTTAAAAATACGTTATTCAGGAGTAAGGGGAAAAAGTAAAATGGCGGGGAGAAAGAGTAAGTCTGCTTGTGTCTCGCCTTGTCGGAAGGGAAAAAGTTTCAACATGTTGAAGCAAGTATGCGATTGCAGTTCCTAAGGATCCTGTTTTCACCCTTCAAAGGTGGTATTGCTTGTTGGATATTATCTTGTCGTGTACTCTCATTCTGGGAAGCAATTCAGTAATTCATCATATACAGCAATAATGAGCGGGAGCATACGTATATCACAAGCAAGAATAGTACATATCCAGTTAAAAATAGTCGAATTGGTAGCTGTTGTGCCATGATTGGATTACGCCATGTTGTTCAAAAGGAAAAACGTTTGTTACTGCTCAACGAAGCAAGCGTCTAATCACCAAACAAGGAGAAATAAATCGTTACCCATTTACCTGATAAAGGCATTTTAAGCATACTTGGTGTTGCGTTGTAGTTGGATTTGTGCGACTTTATACTCATTGTGCAACAACACTCGGACAATCACCTTGTAACTCAGTGAAAACAAAATCACCATTCTATTTAAATAAGGCATTTTGTCGCTCCGGCAAAAGCTTATTAAATGTCATTATAGGCCTATCTTCCTATTTTTCTCCCTTCTTTTTTTCCATCCACCTTCCTCTCGTGAATCAAATCCATTCCTTTCGTTGACGACTACACCCATTGCAACATATATACTCTTTCAACACCTAGTTCCTTATAATCACTCGTTTCAACAAGGACATTTTCATTCAGAATGCTTCGACTCTCCTCCCTTTTAATGACTGCAGGTGCATTGTTGCTCGCTAGTCAACAAGCACAAGCAGCCAAACAACGCGCTCAAGTCGTTGATGCAACCAACTTTTGTACTTTTTTGCCGCCCGTTGATGAAGCTGATCGAGAAATCTCGGATACCGAATGGAATGCCCAAGCGTTTTGTATGGGTAATACACCTGAAGCTGAAAGTGCTGGATCCATTCCTGATGGCTTTATTCAATCTGCTCACTTTGTCGCTACCGATGATTATGTTCAAATCACTGGTCAAATTGATCCCACCAAGGCTAACTTGGATATCAAGGATTGGGGAGGGTAAATTAATGATATTGGTATAAGCAATTGATCATCATATCTAACATTTGATATTCTTGTTAACAGTCAATATGATGTCAAGGCACCCGATGGTTCCAAATGTGCTGGTTGGACATATTATGTTAACTTGATTGAGCCTGCCAGCTACACCTGGTGTATTCGTTGTTGCGTATGTGATTTTATCTTTAAAAGAACTTTTATTGCAGACTTATTAATCTCATCTTTCATCCCTTTAGAATGATGATAAGCTATGCAATCGCGGTATTTCTGAAAAGGGCTGTGAGCATATCATCCCTGGTGACTATAGTGGACCCATGGATACATCTATTACAGCTCCAGCTGGAAGCGGTGGAAGTGCTGCAAGCAATCCAACCACCAGCTCACCTGCTGCAACCAGTGATTCGAGTGATTCCAGCTCTTCATCGGCTACGGAAACACATACTCCAACAAGCAGCAGCAGCAGCAGCAGCAGCAGTGATGATTCTGATAAGGATAATGGCAGTAGCAGCAGTAGCAGCAATGGTGATGGTAACTCGTCTCCTTCATCTAGCAACAATCCATCGACTGGCAATGATGGTGACAGCAACGGTAATGGTGGTGATGCTGGTGATCAAAATGGTGTTGATAATGGTGCTTCTGGTCAACCATCCGATAACACTGATTCTAACGCAACAGCTTCTTCATCTGATCCTGCATCTACTGTTGCTCCTTCATCCTCAATTGAAATTTCTTCCTCGGCTGCACTTTCTTCTTCATCACCATCCTCTCAACCAGCTCAATCATCTGCTGCTAGTGCTTCTGACAGCAATGCCGAATCATCTGAGAGCGTTTCTGCCCAAGAGACTCATGATCAAGAAAGTGGTGCCAACATCATGGGCTATTCTTCCACATTGATTGTTTCGACTTTGGTGTTGGCCATGGTTATGTCTTTGTAGTTTATCTTTGTGTCTTTTCAAGTATTCCTTCTCTCACTCTCACTCTTTACACGTTCCCAATTTCACACATATCCTCATGTGTACACATCAAGCAACAAAGCAACAACAATGTGCCTCGTATTTCACCTTTTATACACCTTGTATTAATCCTCACTAAACACAAACATATTCCAGGTTATATACTCTCTTGTCAATTTTGATTCAAAAGAAAGTTCAATTGAGCAAATTCAGTCCCCCTTATACAAATGTACTTAAAAACTCGATTAATGAAATCCTACTATACACTGTTAAAGCATTTCTTGATTGTGCAACACGCATCAAATGTATGTACGACATGCCAAGCTTTATCTCCGTTATGGGTTTCTTTCTTTCTATCTTAAATTCAGATATGCATGATGGATGTAAGCATCAATGCTTGGAAAAAAAAATCAATTCATGGACAAGAAGAGTAATATCGAGTGTGATATTTAATGTTTGTGATCAAGAAACAACATGGTATCAAGCAAATCACCGTAGCAAGAGCAACACTATTTCCTAACGATAGTTGTGGTTACACCCGATGATGGATCCTTTTGTGGCGACCTTTTGAATTGTGACGCATCATTGGCAACAGAACTTAATGATACTTGCATAACAAATCAACATGAGACGATGGTCATTTATCTGTGGATGGGTAGCAATATTATCTTTGGCACTTTAGGCAGTAATTCATGCTTCATCAAGCAGTTCATGATGATCATCGTCACTCAAGCATTCTGTATCTGCAGCAGCGGATGAACTGAGAACGCGTTATGAGGTAATATGTGGCACACAACGCGATAAATGTGTTGTACAAGCCTAGCAGTACGAGAAAAGCAGTATATTAAGTTTTAAGGCTGTGCACCAACCTTCTTCAGTATTCACTTGTCATTTCAAGGAAGCAAAACACGCGTTACATTCTATTGAAGAGATATTGTTTTATTGATACTGCACTAATCATTTTTGATAATACTGCTTGGCAGATACTGCAACTTCTCAAGTATTCATCAGCATGATGCAGTGACGGGAAGCGAAAATACCCGTTTACGTATTTTGAATACTGCTGTTCTTGCCAACAATGAGAAAGTGGATTTGGGATGGTTGTCAACTAGATTTATCTCTTTATCCACAGGGTGGCTAACTATCACAATGACGACAATGAAAGCAAGCAAACAATGCAGCACTTTATGAATAATGACCATAACGATCAGCTCTAATGCACATCATACAGGGGAGGTGTGTGAGGGTATAGTGGATAACAACATCCTTTTCAACAAAGCAGTGAATCATTGTTTCATCATAAAGAGGAATTGGCAACAAAGGAATCACAGAGGCGGAAAGCTAAGGCAGAGGAGAATCATCAATGTCATCTTGATATACTTTCTCTTTCCTTTTTCTGCATATACAATCCCATCTCATAATTGCATTCACTTTATTATACTGAATTTGGCGCTGCTTCTTTCTATGAATCGCGAACTTGCAAGCTTGTAGACAATGGCAACTCATGTAGTCAATTCAACACACGATGGTCTTATTCACGATGTCCAGTCAACGAGCGATATTTGTATTCACCATGGTCGGCTTATTTTGTCAGTTGATAACGACAACGTGACACTACAAATGCAGAGTGCAGTAATGAATACACGACTTTCTCCAATACACGAGCGCGACATTTGGTGCCTTGGGATGTTAATGCAGCAGCGACATTAGCCAGTGGATCGGTTTCAGCATCCGACAACACAATCCTAAGTGTATACGACTTGGCTTCTATAACGATATCATTGTAATGAGGTAAAAACTGATTCTATTCATTCATGAACCACCAACGCATGGATATATAAGAGCTCTTTCGATGTAGGAGTCACCCCCTTTGGAATTGAAAATTCATATACATGTATATCGACAAAGTTCTTATGAAACCAGCGGGAACTCCTGCCAACAAGATGCGTACGATGACTTGAGATTTACATCCACAGTCTTCATGATTGAGAACTGATGAGAAATCGATGTGCCATGTAAGCTTTTTTTTATTCAAATGATATAACTCCTTATCTAATAAAGTACTAGCCTTGGATACTGTTCGGTTTTATTCTTCATCATCACACTTGAAAGATTTCTGCAATGTGAGATGTTGGCGTATCAACAATTAAAACACGGGAAAGCGTCCAAGGAGTTACATATTATTGGCAAAGTTCAATATATGAGTTTACGGTATGCCATGTCTATATAATCTGTTCTACGCCGATACTCAAACCATCTGTTAGGCATGAAAGCAACTTTACATGGTATCCAAATTGATAAGCGTTTCCATGGTTACGTATCGCAGCAAGTCGATATACCATAACTCTATCTGCCAAGGCAAGTATGGCTTGATTCAGTTTATTACTTTCAGTGCTATTGAAGATACATTGACGCAGTCCACAAGATGCTCTGAATCAAGACACATGCACATAGGATGATCGAAAGCTATTCTACTTTATTATGATATGCAATAGACCATCTAATACCAAGAAGTATTAAAGAGTGGATTTATGTAAGCAACGTTGTTGACTAGAAGAACGTATTGGGTGGGTGGTGGGGAGGAGGAAACTAAGGCAATAGTCCGACTGAGAGTGAGTGGGTTGAGTGGTGGAGAAGGCGAGGCATCCAAATGGGAATCCAATGCTGCTGCCAATGAGAATCTCCCTCTCTTACATCTTGTACGTATCATACAGGCAATAATCAAAAAGGCGTGGATGGATGAATGGATGAGACCAAAGGATGGATGTTATAATCGAAGGATGCATACGCGAGAGACACGATAGGATGAATGGATGATAATGGATGCACCTTATAAGAAACCAACACTCCAGCAGCACATGCGCACATTCCTTCTCACGCCTTTCAACTCCATTCACGCCAGAAAACGACGTTTTATATACAATGCTCACTTTATCATTTACAGTTGAACGACATGGCTTCTCACAAGATCACCAAGGTTGCTGGTGCACAGGCCACTAACGAATTCGAGCTTTCTGTTGCTCAAGCTCTCGTCGACTTGGAGAACAATGTTGCCGAGCTCAAGAAGGACTTGCGCCCTCTTCAAATCACTGCTGCGAAGGAGGTATGTTATCGTTATTGGGTTAAAAAAAACAGGCCTGCTAATAATGAATGGATATATAGGTTGAAGTTGGCAGTGGCAAGAAGGCTATTGTTATCTTTGTGCCTGTTCCTACCCAAAAGGCATGGAACAAGGTCCAAGCTCGTGTCACTCGTGAACTCGAAAAGAAGTTCTCTGATCGTCAAGTCGTCTTTGTTGCTCAACGTCGTGTTCTTCCTGTTCCTAGCCGTCGTTCCAACCCCAAGCAACCTCGTCCTAGATCTCGCACTTTGACTGCTGTTCATGATGCTATTCTCGAAGACCTTGCTCACCCATCTGAGATTGTTGCCAAGCGCACTCGTGTTGCTGTTGACGGTTCCAAGACCATCCGAGTGTAAGTGTGTTATAGAAATGTAAAGAATCAAGATTGCTGACATGTTCTTGATGATATGATTATAGTTTCTTGGATGCCAAGGATGCTACCTCCCTCGAGTACAAGCTCGACACCTTCACTGCTGTTTACAAGAAGCTTACTGGCAAGGCTGTTGTGTTTGAGTTTGCTTCCAATGCTGATTTGATCTAAACGGTATAAACAATATGGAGCCATGTATCATATCCTATCACTTCCAACTACTATGTAATTGTTCTTCTTGATGATGATATCAACATGAATGTGTTTGGAGACAAATATGGGCATGGTGTAAAGACAAGTGTGTGTGTGTTTGTTTGTGTGGGAATACAAGAAAGCTGTCAACTCTGTAACAGCTACATTTTAAAGTGCTCTCTTTGGTGGCATGGCGTGTGTGTTTGGTCATAAGTTTAATCACAATGTTTGACAGTGCACGAGCAACGCATGAATAGAGAAAAATGGATTGATTAACAATTGTCATCTACTTGACTCCGCTTATAACCAGTTATATTATTCGATCTGCATATTTCATTACCTGCACACAGCCGATCTCATAAGTACACTTGCATATCATGTTTCTTCCGAACAAGCATTGGAACAAACATTGACAGAGGGGCAAACGCGTCAATTTGTGTACAAGTTGAAATTTGGACCGACAAGCGGATTGCTGATATCACGTCGATATTGAATGCACGTATATCTCGATAGAGAATTACTGATCATGTATATATAAAGGTGTCATAAATCTTTACCAGGATATTCATACCTTATCACTTTTATATCTCCTTATGAAGCAACCCTATCTTATCCCGTTGTTCCTTGCATTGCTTGGCCAATCTGGTGTTTTAGCCCAAGGTGATGCCGAGGATGTTGTGGTGCCACAAAACCATGAATGGCTTGCTGAAGTGGATTTGTCAAGTGTACCCGATATCCCAATACGTCCTATTGGCTCTGGCATTTGTGAAGATGTAGCATGCGATGGTCCAGAAAACGATGAATGCTTTGAATCATGTGGAAATACACCTGGTGAAGAAGATATCTATGGTTGTCCACGCGATCATACATGGGCATTATCCTTTGATGATGGTCCTAGCGAGTATACACATGAGCTTCTTGACTTGTTGGATGAACATGATATCAAGGCTACTTTTTGTGTTATGGGTTCCCATGTCATCAAGTATCCTGATGTTTTACAACGTGCATACGAAGCTGGTCACCAAATTGCATCCCACACCTATTCTCACCCACACTTGATGAGTCTTACTAACGAGGAAATCATTTATGAGATCAAGTCAACTGAGAAAGAGATTGAAAAAGCCATTGGTATCCGACCCAAGTACGTGCGACCTCCATTTGGTGAAGCTGATAACCGTGTCAAGGCATTGTTGCGTTCGATGGGATATAAGATTTTGCTTTGGAATGTGGATCCTACCGACTATGATGTATACATGTTGCCTGATGCTTCCAAGAAAATTCGTGGTGCATTCAAGAGTGCTGCTTCTGGTGTCGATACTGGTCTTAATCCACATGAAGATCCTGGTTTCATTAGCTTGCAGCATGGTATTTTATAATCTAGCATTTCAAGCTTTATGATAATTAACGTCAAAATGTTATTGTTAGACTTGTACAATCAATCCATCGCTCAAGTGCCCCACATTATCAAGTATCTCAAGGAACGTGGTTACAGCTTTTCCACTGCTGCAGAATGCTTGGATGACGACGAACCCCATGAATTGCTTGATGAAGAATTGATTGCTGCCCAAAGTGCAAAGACTTCCAATGCTACCATGTCAGCATCATCAAGCGCCAGTGATAACGCATCCACTTCAACACCTGCCACCAGCAGCGCATTCAACAAGGCAAACAGCAACAACAAAGCCGTCACCACATCAGGTGCTACCACAGTAGCAACTGTCACCAAATCTGGTTTTGCTCTTGCTATGCTGATGCTCGGTGTCATGTTCTTTTAAGTTTATACACATATAGGCATCATACTCTACTTTCATCCATTCATTGTTAGTTCATTTTTCTTTAGTTGTTCATCTGTTCATTTTGCATTTTGCATTCATCCCCCATCTATCCCAATGACAAATATAATAGAGCAACGGATATTATGCCGTTTTAATCACCGCACAATATGTAATGTCAAGAATGTGTAGTGTGCATAAATGACTAGTATTACTGCAAAACGGGATATATGTGTTAATGATGAATGGTATCATAGTACTCTGAATTGTAACAAAGAAGAAAAGCATTTCGGCAATCAATGGATTGTGAAGAATGAAAGTCGAATACCTTCTCTTTCCCTGCTGACGCTGTCAACGTACACTGAAGCTGCCATTCACCTGCTTAAATCTCGTATATGTGTAGTAAGCAGTATTCATATGCTATGTGAAAGTTGGTGGACGAGACATTGTAATAAGGACCGAATAATCTTGCACTTATAGTCTTGGTTTGCGCACATCATTTGATACTAAGCAAAGTAAGCAGTCCTTTCACATACAAGTGATACCCGATCTGCATACATATACACGGTGCACGCTCTTCAAAATGGACATTGTTCTTGCTTGGATTGCTCTTGTTTTACATCCTTGTTCAGGGCACCTTATTTCCAATAATACCAGATTTAGACTACCGAATACTCTCTACACCGTCACACACCTCTTCCTGATTAATTAAACGCGTCAAATCTGCATAATCATGTTGGTGTCTAGTATGATTGCAAACATCCTTTCTCTACTCAATTATCTTAATGAATAGTAAAATAACCATATCATTTACCCAGCTGCTACATTCCCGACAATATCTTGCATCACAACAAAGTTTACTATTGATATTATGTACTACAAGCTAGATATGAAAAGAGCACTCATTCATAAAGTAAAGCTTTTTTATGAGAGACGTCCTTTTATCCAAGTTAAAGCTATTGAACACTAATTTAAAATGAACTTGATCATACGTCTACTAGCTGATGCTTGGATTTGGCAAGTGAAAGCAATGCTTCGAATTCTCCAGAAGCCATACACATGTTGTAAAACTTGGAATCTTCATCGAGTAAAAGATCGAGAGGACTAGCAAACTCGGCAACGTGTCCATTATCCATGACCAAGATACGATCATATTCAATCACTGTATGCAATCGATGGGCAATACAAAGAATGGTGCATCCAGAGAATTCACTTGCAATTGTCTTTTGAATTGCTCGATCGGTTTGGAAATCCACGCTTGCAGTCGCTTCATCCATCAATACAACCTTGTTGCGCCTAAGCAATGCACGTGCGAGACAAACAAGCTGGCGTTGTCCTTGGGAGAGATTGTTGCCACCTTCACTGACCACCATATTCAAATCCTGGAACATGGTATTGGGATCATCCAAAAGATGGGTGCGACGTAATGCTTCAAAGATCTCTTCATCACTGTATTCATGAAAAGGGTCCATGTTGGATCGTAGTGTTCCTGAAAAGAGTGTCGGATCTATGATTCATGCAATAAGTAATCAAACACCATGCAGTGTAACAAATTGTTTTGTCATACATACCTTGAGGAATAATTAAAAGTCGGCTACGTAATTGTGCAATATCAATCGACTTGATGTCAACACCATCGATCACAATACTGCCATGCGTCGTTTCAATAAACCGAAAGAAAGAGAGTGCTAATGTCGATTTTCCACTTCCAGTACGGCCAACTATTCCAATTTTCTCCGAAGGACGCACAGCAAATGTCACACGTTTCAAGACTGGATCAAGATCTGCAGCATAACGCACTTCCAAATCATCCACTTGAATGTTACCAGCAGATGGCCACTAGTATAAGAATTGGTTAAGGATTGGCTTGATATAACATAGGACGCTAAAAACATACCAAAGCTGGCAGATCGACAGGAGTTGTAGCTATAGTTTCTTGCTCAATCTCTGTAAACTCTACAATGCGCTCCACCGAGTTGAAATTCATCTCAAGTGTGGCATAGTGTCTCATGCCCGTGAACATCTATTTTCATCATATTAGAACCTTTGTTTGTAACAATGATGCCCATAAACATTTACCTGATCCGACAATGAAACAATGAGTGTCATCACAAAGCCTGCAATGGAAGCATCCAATTTATCCATATTGATCAGAATGAAAGCACCAGTACCAATGTTGACGATGGCGTTGAAAATGTAGAATCGCTGTGCTACCCAATGGTTCGATGTCCAAGCATAAAAGAAAGGTCGTGCATTGGTATCGACCTTGTTCATCATTTGTTCCATAAATCGACTACTTGCTCCAAATGCACGTATGGTTTTCACACCAGCAATGGTTTCTGAGAATTGGTCATAGATCAACGAGCGTGTCACCGAGTCGATACGTTTGAGCTCACGTGCAGTCACCACAAACATAAATCCAAGTGCAATAATCAACGTGATCAATACCAAAAGTGGCACTGTAATCGTAGGCAACATGGTTGTAACAATGATCACATTGATCAATACAGTCGTCCAATTTGCTGCCACATTCATCAGGTTATCTGGGATTGCCGAGTCGATGGTTTCCATGTCCTTGGAAAATCGATTCAGGATACGACCAATGGGTGTTGTGTCAAAGAATCTCATGGGTGCATGAAGAATACGATGCAATAACCGGTGATACAAAGCTCGACTTGCACGAATGCCTCCAAGATACATGGCAACATATTGAGTTACACCAAAGCCAACCGATGCCAAGATGACAAGTGTATACAGCTTGAGATAGTACTTGACATCAGGATCAACTGCTTGGGTCCATTCCTTGATACTCCAAAATTCTCCCACTTCAAAGACGCATGCTCCAACCACCAATAGTATAAGCACTGGCCAATAGATCCAACGTCCCATGGATGCAAAGTACGATCCATAAAATCGCATTTTGATTCTTCCTGTAGCACGTTCTATAATACATATAAGTACATCACATCCAATAAATACAAAAGGTCCTTCTATTACCTTCTTTTTCAATTAAAGCAGCTGGTGCTCCTTTCTTTTTGGATGGCATGGTCTCTTCAATTTCATTGTGTCTTTCAATCTCAGTTTCTCCTTGGTGACTAATTTGCTCTTCTTCATCCTTCATAATATGGGCAAGTGATCCTGATAAGCGGAGCTCAGAAGGTGATCCAGCTGCATCGACACGTCCTTGCTCAATGTGTGCCAAGAATGCAGCGCCAGGGAGACAAAGCTTGATATGATGTGTCACCAGGATACGTGTACGATTGTTCATCAATGGTCCAGTCAAGCAATATTTATATAGATGCTGAGCAGTGTGTGCTAATAACAATGTGTAAGTACATAAGCTACCTGATCAATCATTGTATTACTTACAATCTACTGCACTAAGGATATCATCCATTAATATAATGTTGGCTCTTGAATACACGGATCGAGCAAGTGCCACACGCGCTTTTTGTCCTCCAGAAAGAGTGATACCCTTTTCACCAATCTCAGTCAAGTCACCATCCTCAAAGATCAGCAAGTCTTTATCCAATGCACATGCCGTCAACGTGTCTTGATAGCGATTCTCCTTGTAAGGCAAACCAAATAAGATATTGTCACGGATGGATCCATTCTGAAGCCAAGCTATAAAATACAATACCGTTAATGATATGTCAAAGGAGATCCATTCTCGTATATTACCATTTTGTGCTACGTATGCTACTGCATGATGCGCAATCCAAGCATCGTCTTGATCGATCGAAGCAGGTATCATAGACGCATCATGATCACAAATCAAAGGTGCACGAGGGCAATCAACGTATCCTTGGATAACCGTAGTTTCACCAAGTAAACTTGTCAATAATAAACTTTTGCCAGCACCTGTTTTCCCACTGATCAAACTAAGCTCGCCATGAGGAAATTCCAAGTTGACGTGTTTAATAAAGAATCCAGTGTCGTCATTGCAGGAGTTTGCTGGCCATGTCACGGTTGCATCCCGGAATCCAATACGATCAGTGTCGTTGACGTGGTTTTCAGGTTGAGAGATTTCTGGAACGTTGAAAAAGCGATCAAGTCGTTGGGCGCTGTTAAGAAAAGAATGAGATGCATAGTTGCACGTGGTATTTCATCTTGTTTTACCTGGTGTATGCTTTGATCAACTCGACAAATGTTTCAGGAAGAGCATTCAGAGCAAACCGTAACTGGTTAAACACAATGATGCTCTAAAGACTTGAATGAGTCATACTCGAATAATGAAATAGCATTCATTCATCCTCACCGTAAATGCGATAGCAGCAGTGAGTTCTCTTTGTTCTAAGACTGTGAATGACCAAAATGACAATAAAGCAATCAATACAGGTGACCTATAATAACACAAGTTTAATTACCCGCCGCACATGCATATTCCATATACACATTACCCTTGCCACACCAATTGCAGTGATGCAAGCACCAAATAAGATGTTCGAAGCAATCCAATTTCATTATCCCTTGTTTGCATAATGCGTTTCTCCCAACTGCGTTCTGAAGCAAAGAACTTGATTTGACGAATACCATGAAGCACTTCATTCATGAGTGAGACCCGCTTATCCCGTGCTTCACCCAATGCCATTTGTGTCTTTGCGAGTAATTTAGCACTGTAATGATTCACTGGCAATGTGATGACCATCACAGCTAGACCAAACAATGACGAGATACCAAGAAGTGTATATAGAAAATAAATTCCAACCGCCAATTGAACTGGTGCCATGACAATCAAATTCATGGGCCAAAGTGCGATCGTGGATACCCTATAAGCATCCGTGCTCATCAAGTTTACACCTTGTCCACCAATACTGGCAGATGATGATGATGCCTCTTTGTTGGATGATTGCTGCTCTTGTTCAATGACACGTGCCCGTAGTGCTTTGCGATACACCTCCAAATACAGAGTTGCAAGCACAGGTACCTGAAACACTTGACCAGCTATATGGATACCAGAGATCAGCATGAACATGTGTAACAAAGTAGTCGTGGATGATACTTGCTCAAGAACCAGAACTGCCCTTCAAGGATACCACGAATAACAAGCGAACCGCCTTGTAACAAAATGACGATCCATGCTAGCTCGAGATAATTGTTGCCTTGCTCTTGTATTAACTCGAGGAATTGATTCACAAGGAATGGTGGCAAAAAATGAAGCAAAGCCATGATGATCGATAATGCAAAGTATACTGCCAACATGGAGCGATTGGCACGATACAGCCGGTACAAGAGACGAGCATTGCGAAATCTTCCAAAGAGATCAACCAAGTACGAACTACGATAGCCAGGTGGTAGACTTGGAATATCATCTTCATCTAGACGTTGCTTCTTATATCCAAAGCGAATCAATGGCGTCAACCATGAAAAAAAGAGTGTTCCAATAATAGATGACACTTTGTATTCAATCACAGGTCGGCCTTGTGGATCCAAGAAACGTGGACCTTGTGGTGTGGTTAATGTGATGTAAACAAGATCGGTTGTGAAGAGGAATTGAAGCGTGCTGAGAGCTGTCAATACACGGGACTTGTAGATATCATAAACAATATTGCACCATGCCAAGCAAAAGAGAATACAGAGATGCACATTGAGCACAAATCCCCAATCATTAGGTAACCGACGGGAAAGCGATAACCACGAAAGCATACAAGTGTATAACCAAAACACCAATGCAATTGCAGGAACACAGAATACATAAATGTCATTTTCATCGTATGTGCCTTGGTGTTGCTGGGCAGTATAGTAAACTCCGAATATGGAAATGATGGTGAGAATGGTGGTCTCTATGCAAAGGCGTGTCGGTCGCTGGTTGTCAGAAAACGCCACTGAAGGGTCTCTATGCTGGTCAACTGCCAATGGCACGCTGCATCCAATTTCAGTACTTGGTGAAACGCGTTTGTAATATGGCCGTTGTAGTGCAAGTGTGACAACGCTCACAGCTACTGACACCGCCTGAACAATCGCAATCCAAACGCTAATAGGAAGAGTCTCTACCATGATAACAATGACGGGATAAGAGCAAAAGAAAACAACATGCCAAGGTATGACGAGCATATATATGGGAATCAACACAGTGGCGCAGTATTCTTGTCTTCAACATATCCCTTACTGGATTGGTCGAAAATGGGAGAAATACCCTAAACAAGAAACACATTTGCCGCAGCAATAGCTTGTAACCCAATCTCTGGATCCACTTTCTTACATAGACTTACACACGATAACAAGTTGTATGTAGTAAAATGAATGTTGCATTAATATATTAAAAGTAGAATATCCAATAGATAATAGTGTGTGGGGAAGTTTACTGCTACAAAGCTATAGACATCTTCATTTGACTTCTTGTGGTGTATCTTGGATTGATACTCGTTCTTGGTGTTCCTCGACGACTGAGCGTTTCTCCGCACTATTGCTTGTGGTTTCCTTTTCAGGGTCGATAGTTGCAGGATCCTCCTTGACATATCTGATCCATTTGTGCACCCACATACCATACACAAATTCCATGACGAATCCAATAAGAGGCAGGATAAAAGAAAGATGAATGCTTCGATGATCCTTAATCAATGCCATAAGAGGAGGGAATAGGGCCCCACCAGCGACACCCATGATGACTATGTATATATATAAGCAAGAAGATGTCAGTTCATATAAAAGACGGCATAGTAGACTAGACTTTCATACCGATAGGAGCACCATATTTGTAGTTGCGACCCAAGTCTTTAGTAGCCAGGGAGAAGTTGGTGGGGAACATGATGCTTTCAAAGAACAAGATCACCAGTAGAGTATAAGTAGCTTGTGGTGTATCAACAGCAATAGCACAAATAGTAGATACGATGGCGGCAAATGAAAAGAATACGAGCATATGGGCTGGCTTGAACCATCGCATAAATCCTGCACCCACAAATCGACCAATGGTGAAACACATTTGCGCCAATGCCAGAAGTTGTGAGGAGAATGCGTCGTCGTATCCACCTACAATGGTTGCATAGTAGATGAACATGGATGCTATGCCAACTTGATTGCCAGTGTAAACGAATTGAGTGATAGCACCAAACCATAAATGAGGAGATAGCATTGATGCTCGTTTCACACTCTCGCCTGTTGCATCTGCTTCTGCAGCCATTTGAGCTTCTTCATCAAATTCTGGAATGCGAGCAAAGCAGAAGATCACCGCAATAACAAAGACAGCTATATGATGCAAGTGATTGAGTGAGTGGTACATGATCAACCTTGGTATCATGGTTACACTTACCACATCCCACACCAACATAAGTCCATTTGACTGAATCAAGGTTGCCTGTCTCACTATCGTTACCACCAAAGAATGCATATGACGCAATAACAGGCGAAATGGTGGTTCCAATGCCATTGAAACCCTGAGAGATATTAATACGTAATGCAGCCCATCGTCGTGATCCAATAATGTTAATGTACGTGTTGGCACCTGCAATGCACCATTAGAATATACAGTCTCTCTTCTAACGCTTATACGATACATACAGTTTTCAAGCATTGCCAGACCACACGCAATAGTGAAGAGTGATCCTACGAAACCTCCATACACTTGGTTGGTTGCAGACGGGTAAAAGCATAATGCTCCCAAGACATAAAGCAGAAGACCAAGAATGATCGTTTTTTTGTAGCCAATCCGCTTCAAAATCATTCCTGCACTATGCAATTATCACGCGCTCAGATCATAAGATTCATAAAATAGGAGAATCATTGCCTTACATTGGGCTTGTCACAAAGTACGCACCAAAGTAAGCGACCTGCATGTAGGTGGTTTCCGTCGTTGCTATAGATCCAAGTAGTCAATAACCCATCATTTCGTTCTATTATTATAATAAGAAAGGTACTTACTAATGCCCAGTACGTTTTGGAAATGTTTATTGAGCGTGTCTAGTAATCCATAGCTAAAACCCCATAGAAAGAATAGGGTGGTAACCAAGGCACCAGGAATAAAGTAGCTTTCTTTGCTTTCTTCATCTTCAACTGTTTTCGGTGGCACAATGTGTACTAGGATCTTCTCCTCCCATGCTTGTTTGATACCCATCTTGATCCACCAACAGAAAAGAAGCACCAGTGTAAAGGAAAAGAAGAAAAATAAAAGTGCTTTTATGCGTGTGAAGATAACGTTGTTCCGGTACCCATTTTTGTTCTGTATGTGAAGAAAGCAAGTGAACCATATGACTTGTGCAGTGGCTTGAAATGGAAAAAGACACAGCTCCATATCACAAGTATCCACCTTGTCAAATCTATATTGCTACTTAAGGAATAAAAGAAAGGATCGTCCTATTACTTGTCTTTTGGATCGGCTCGGCAACTCATCCGTTGATGGTACCTGAACCTTATACATGATTCAGCTGCATGAATGCAGTAGTGGTGATGGACACACGATCAGCGAGTTTATGTCAATCTCGGCAATTTCATCGGATAGTTTATCGCTACGACATGCGTGGGTATAACAAGTTGTGTGTGTTTTAGACCACGCGACTTGTAAGGGTGGGAGACATACTCACGCTGTTTGATTACATAACTCTTGAGCTTCCCATAATAATCATATCATTTGTTGATCGCTTTTCTTTATTTCTCTCATCAAGGACTGATTTATCTCCTGATCTTCTTTCACTTGTCAACCTGATTGCAATATATCACCTATATGCTTATCCAAGGAGAAAAATGCTATGAGATAAAGAATGTCTCATCACTTTGGGACATTAGCATCTCGTGGCAAAAGGAAAAAGCTGGATAATAGAGTTAGTCTTGTCCTACCTACCATCATGGCACCTCGAACTTGCAGAATAAACAGGCCATAAATAAGATACTACAGGGTTCAAAGAAGGGTCCCACGCCAATAAGGATTCAGTTGTATTGCATCCAAGCTATTATGCTGCTGATGAGCTATCACTTTACGATTTTTATTTATACAATGTTGATATATCATCAAGAAACTGCACGATCGATGAAAGGATGGACGTGTCAGTAACTCACCCGCTTTGGCTAGATCCCTTCTACCAGACGCGTGCGACTGGAGTATGCATGGATGATCAATCATCGGCGTTTTCGCAAGAAGCTATAAAGACAACAATAATACAATGCCTACGACCTTGCTAGCCATTAAAAACAATACCATAAGCTAGCAACATCAACCTATTCGACTATGGCCAATACATATTAATCAAGTGATGGATTCAGGCAGGGTTGACGTATTGATAAGCGTATTTGATGTAGCAAATCACATGCAACAAGTTGAGATGTTTTCATGAATAAAGGTACGAGTTTTGAAGTTGACACAAAGGTGCACGGCAAACAATGACATCTCGCATGACCAATAGATTTTTCATTGTTGATGAAGCTCATAATGGCATCGTATGAGAGTATTCAACAAAATGGCGTCAATGATGAACAATGGCGCAAGACCAACAATGGGATACTGTACCTGCACGTGATTTTTTCACTTATATCCTTTGGTTTAAACGCGTCGTGTTCGAATTGTTAATATCATTAGCAATACTCCAACTCCTTGGAATAATGACTGTCATTGGGTGGGTTGTCAAGTGAACAATAAGCGGAAGCATCCGATCCGAGCCAACCCAAATGATGACCTGATGACAAATAAGGAAATGTGTTTTGTATGTACATCTTTGTTACGCTATTCTTGGTTTTACCTTTCACAATTCATTCCTGGGTTCTTTTTCTCTTCTCAGTGTCTAATCAATGTATGCATATCCAGATTTCGAAGTGCGAGAGGAAGCCTATCATGCTACACATTCTTTCACAAGGAAATTTTGTGGATGCATGTCTTTACGAGGAGGATGTGCCATGGCCTGTGCACTGTGGATAGTAAGTCTAAATCTTCAGGGCGTTACTTGAGTGCTCATTGTGTATGTTTCTTTCAAAGGGTCTTCATTTATATTGTGCAATCCTCGCTTTTCGATACAGCAATCGTAAGATCAAATATTTCCAACAGCAGTACATGATGAAAATGCGAATTGACTGATTGAAACAATGTAGCCGTTTTCTCATATCTAAATGTTTACGCCTTGATGGTATTTGGAGGTGTATGTTGCGCTTTCGTTGTTGTGGCAATATTCAATCTGTTTTCTCTCTTTGTGGTACGCTCCAGCTTTATTTATAATGTGTATGAGATAAAGACTGATTCCAGGGTATTGTAGGAATCAGCAATTCTCTTAAGACTTGGTCATCGCATCACTTGGGTGATAGTTGTTGCTTTCTTGATCGATTATTTTGGAACAATCATTGTTTTCAGTATTGAAGAATCATCCTATACTTCATGGTGCGTTGCAACAGCACAAGGTCGACTCTCTAACAGCACATTGTCACCATCCGATCCTGCAGTGTACAACTGCCATAAACTATGGGAAGATGAGCTCAAACTTTCCATTGCGATATACATTGTTATGTTTATATGCTATGTAAGACTTTCATGATGCATGAATGATCTAGTCAAACTCATGTATGTATTCATCCATAGTTATATTGGGCCACGTGTCTTTGGTCCTTTTCGCAAAAGATCTTTGCAGTTCAACGAGATGCAGCAACGATCTATAATCGAGGAGCACCACCACCACCAGCAGTTCCTCCACCACCGCCACCGCCACCCATGACTGGTGTAATGAATATGAAGCCCAACATCACTGTCCTTGATGATGGTCACCTTCCAGGAGAACCATCATCCATAGCTGCTGCTGCTGCAACATCACAACAACAGGAATACGCTGATGATGGTCAAAAGAGTGCTGCTCAACATGCAAGGATTCTCTTTGGAAAGCTCAAATCCCTCTTTTAACACATTTGATCCCCATACTCATTATTTTTCTACTATCTGCATTGTATTACAATCTCTTTTTTTTGTGTGTGTGTCTATAAGGTATACAATTAAATGTTTTATCTACAGTGTACTTGGCATATCATCGCTTGAAGGTGTTGATGCAAAGCTGCTGCTACTGAATGATACTGGTTCCCTCTCCTTGTCCTTTTCTTCCATCTTTTTGGCCAACAACCGCTGGAACTCGCCATATTTATATACACATCGATCAATGCACACCATTTCGCCCTTGTTGAGATCGGGTTCGTGGTAGTGTGTTGGGATACATTTCACGCGGCATCGTTCAATAATTCTAAACACCATGTCAGATTGCCACTGTTTCCAACCGATCAACGCATTCCATTCCTTTAATACCTCTTGTACAGCTCAATAAACTGGTCATATTCTTGTTCTGCTTGGACCAGTTTGTTCTGGTCGATCATATAGGTTTGTGCATAACTGCCACTCCAGCTCATACTTGATATGTTGTTGTGAAAAGGGAACAGCGGTCATCCGATTCCTCCGCCTTGACGATGGTTGTCAACAGCAACAACGCAATACCCAGCTTAAATAGATAGTACGCTTGGTAACCATCGTTTCCACCTACACAAAAAAACACACACACACACACTCTATTGTAACCAAGGAATGAGAACCATGTATGATATCCAATCCTCTTATTCAACACCATAATTAACTAGATTATCCCAAAGAGAAAAAGCATCACGTATTAATAAGGAGACCAGCAGAAGAATATATACATGACAGAAAGATGATAGAAAGAATAAAAGCAAGTGATGATGCATCTACTAAAGTATGGGAAGATGTGGAATGTATGAATTGTGCGTGTGTGTGTGTGTGCGAGTATTGTAGGGAATAAAGAATCAATATGTGGAGCGTGTAATAGTAGGGATGAATGTCTTCGCTTGCATATCTTGTAGGTGCGTAACTATGCAATATAGGGTATCCAGTCGCGTTGCAAAAGCGTGTCGAAGTGCCGAACAGTTCTTTCCTCATCATCATCATCATCATCATTGTTATTATCGTCCTCTTCATCCTCTTCTACCAATTCTTCCTTTCCTTGTTGAACCATTTTCTGATCGCCTACAGTTGAAGGTGATGTAGCTGTTGCAGCTGCTGCTTCAGCAATAACTGTGCTACTCCTCCGCCGTTTACCCGTGCGTTTAGTATACCGATATACTGGTTTTGATGATGTGGTTGTCATTGTATCAGTTGATGTATTGTTGTTGTTGTTGCTGTTGTTGCTTTCCTTAGTGACACTGTTGTCATCTGTTGCATTATCATCTAAACTCCTCAATCGTTCATAACAAGGATGTTGCTGTATCAAATTCGCATAGTATTGTTGTAATATAGCCCCGGAACTCGCTAGGTTCCAATCAATGAGTCGTAAAAACTCGAGTTCCAATGCATTAAGTTCTTGAGTCGATATGCCTCCCACCTTGGCATAATGAGAATTGGTGCAATAAGCATCACAGAGTGATTTGGAGGACACGGTTACGGCAGTGATCAAGAATCGGTGTACAGTGAGGGATGATATAGTGAACTGGGGGTGTAGCTCACATACCCGATCGATATAGATGAGTAGAATCAAGAGACACGCTTTTTCGACTGACGCATACTTTACGATTCGTCGCAAATAGTCATGCAATGATATGTTGGGTGGTGTTCGTGAATGGAAGCGCGTAATGTTGCTCGGTGTCAAAGGAATAAGGTCGTTATGGGTAATGAGTCGGCTCAACATGTCCGCTGTAAAGAAGTAGGTGAGCATAAGTAAGAAAATAGCAAGGGATCACTTACCAATCATATGAGTCAAGTAGTTAATGTCTATAGCATAAAAGTATTCCGGCACTTGAATGACCTTGGGAACGGCCGTGTCTGTCGATTCAGTGGCCATGACATTGATCACGAAAGCGTTGTTGTGTTTCTTTCTTGACCGAGCCGCGGATTTGTCGCTAAAAGGGCGGAAAGAAAGCAAAGGCATCGTTTCTACTCAGTCACACTTCTTTCTGGCAAATGGGATGTGTCCCCCTCCTTTCAGCGTATCCTTCACCTCCAGTAAGCTTGGACGAGCATTTGAAACCTTTTACGTTCAATGGTTCAAAGGGAAACCAACTCTAGTAAAAATCCTTTTTTTGTAACATGAGAATGACAGCAATAACAACAGGAGAGAAATAATGCATTCAACCAGTGATCAACAGGGATGCGGGTCTCGTGCATGGATCCAACAAGACGATTGGCTTCAAACTTTCCGAAACGCCATGCTGCTTTGCATTTAATCTGATCATTGATGGTGGTGGTGTCATTCATGCAGCATGTCCCATATTATAGATCAAATTTAGAACCCATTGTCATTAATATTCATAATGAACTTGTATTGTTTGAATTTACCGACTGCAATGCAATACGGTAGAGAGATATATCTTTATAACTGATAAATGAAATAATACATCGGCCAAGAATGATTCTATGTACTTTAACAAAACACGCTATGTAATCGTCTACTGCTTAATCCTGTTCAGTTGTTAGCTCGCCCTGCTCCTTCTTGACCAATGTGTGGCGCTGCCCTGGCAGGCTCTGCCCACTCCTATTCATCATCAGAAAGGAATTCATCCGATTCATAGTTGAGCTGCTCAAAGTTGACTTGGTATCTATGATACAAGTATTCCACCATTAGTTGGTTATCTTTTCACGCTCATTCGATTTTCTATCCTTGTTTACCTAAGAATACCGCCGATACCACCAAATCCTTTGACAAATTGGGAACCTTCCTGTGATCGATTGGTGATAAACTCGAGAGAAGTACCAAAGTTCTTGTAATTTTCAGCAAACCACTCAAGCAAAGGTTGAACTTCGACAACATCCATTTCTGCATTGGGAGCTGCTTCAGGGCTAGTATCCTTGATAAAAGCACGATCCTTTTCTTCTTGTTTCGTTGGATGATACACAGTCTCATCTCCAGTTGCATTCTTGAGTACATAACGATTGAGCTCAAGTCCTTCATATACAATCAAGTTTTCAACGGCACCCAATTCAAGTGCTTTCAAGGTATCATCCACACCAAAGCAGTATTTGCCGCTGTCCTGGGAAATCTCGTTAAAGTAGGTTTGGATGAGCTTCTTCTCTTGAATAAACTTGACATTCGAAAGCGACTCTGCAGAGAGTTCAATAGCTTGATTGAAACCATTTTCACCACCATACGATACATCCACCACCTTGACGATCTTGGCTTGCAAACGTTGATCAAACATATCAGATTGAGAAAGCTCGGTTTTGAAATCAGCTGAACCCGCCAACACCAGACCAGCAACATTGACTTTATCATTGGAAATAAAGAATTGTACAGCCAATTCGGCCACCTTGCGAACATAATTGTGGCGTTTTTCTTCACGCAAACGAGCGAAACGCAAAGCAGATTGACCACCACGACCATGCTTCTTTGGAAGATCAACTTGCATTTTGTGGATCACATCACGGGTGTTGCCAGAAAGAGTACCAAACAAGGAACCGTTACCATCCATGATAATAAAACCAAACTTGGCATCATCTTCCAATAGACTTTGTAATGCTTCAGTATGGAACTTGTTGTCGCACAAATACAATGACGTGTTGATGGGTTTGTGTGGTTCAAAGTCAATATTGACCTTTTTCTCCTTTCCCTCCTCAGTGACAATTGTTCCGCAGTAAACCACCAAACCATTAGGAGGAACCTTGGTATACAATTTGAGACGTTGTTGTGTTGATGTAATAGCAGAAAGAACAGAGAGACGATTCACACGCGACTTGATATTGGATGCTGTACCATATTCATCAGCAAGCATCTTGCCAACACGAGAAACTTGATCCTTGGGTGCTACGAAAGACAAATGATATTATTATTCATTGTCATATGTATCCTTTTAAATCAAGTACTTACGAATGATAAGAGAAATCATGGATGTGCCATTACTACATTGAAGCATAAGCATAACTGCCATTGATATCCCATTTTTGGTCACCCATATATAACTCACCCTCGAGCGGCTTCCAAACTCCTGATCAGCTTTTTCATCTTCCACATTTCGACCTGTTGGTCACTTCCATCGGATCCCTGCGTATGCGAAGTCGCCATGCTGCTATATACTGACAACACAAATGAGCCTGATTGTCACCTAGAGAGAGAACGTCACTTACCTTCTCACACAGAAAAAAAAGGAGAAAGAAAAGAAAGCGTAAACTAACCCTATTCAACTCAGAATGGAGCTAAAATCATGCAACCACGGTAATACTACCACGTCTTTTCGTCATCATCCATCCCCTGAAATCGATCCGCTTGCATAGGTCAGCATTGATTATATTGTAGTTTAGTATTCACATTTTATATAAAAAGAATAAATGATGGACAATGCTTATGTCTACTATTCTGATGACTATATATGGTTTACAGAAAATGCCACCACCAGTATGGCAAGATGATGGAGCTCAAACTTTCTTTTTCGTCACACCTACTCGTTTGATGAAACGTACTATCTTTATTATGGATATCTATTACAATGCAATGCCACCTTTTGGTAGCATGACTTGATTTTCTTCTAGAACATAAGTCACATACGATATCACAATCATCAATGCCGTAGTGCACGCGGAAACTATTTTGCCTGTACCTATAAAGATATTGACATGTTATTATAGCCAATGGCTCATACGGGATTCTCAAAATAAAGATACTCACGATACTCAGGCGCTTGTGTCACTGTCCATGCTGCTACCTTGATGAATTCTGAAGCAAGACTCCCAATCGTGTTAACAATAGCTATTGCAAGTGCACGCGTTTCTAAAATCAAACTCAATCAGCATCTTGACACACATGATACCGTAATATGCACTTGTTACCTGCATCATCTTGATGAATCTCGTTATTCCACGCCATCATGATTGGAACGGTACCGAGGATTGGCACAACCAAATACATGCAAACAAATAAGAGAGCCACAGGGACACGGCCATGATTGACGACAACTAGTAGGATATAAGAGACGAGAGCAAAAGACGCAGCGATTTCAATATGCAAGTGCCGTTTGCCATAGCGATCCGATAAATGGCCTTGTAAAACGATGACAGGTCTATACAGGGATATGATAAATTAGAAGCGTATCACTTGAAGCATAGAACAAACATACACTGCTACGATATAAATAGGCACCGTCATATAATTGGCAAATGAAGCATCGTATCCCATTTCACGTAAGATGATGGCAAACTGTTGAAGGATACCCATACCAATGTGGTGGCAGATAAAGATGATAATGAAAAGATAAATGTATGGTGTTGCACAGACATTCCGTAGCGTGGTCAAGTTGAATCCAGTAGCCATCACCTTCTTGCCTTGAATTTCTAAGCGCTTGACGGCAACATGACGCTCCTCATTGCTCAAGAAACGTGTATTATGTGGATAATCAGGTAACACCATAAAGCCAACAATACCGATCACAATCGCCATCAGACCTTCGATAATAAAGAGCCACTTCCATCCTCGCATGCCATGGGCACCATCCAATGTTTGTGCTATAGCTCCAGATATGAGTCCAGAAAATGATCCCTTGGATAATGACAATGAAACAATGAGATGTGATGCATGAAACAATGAACTATAAGAAGAAAGGGTGCATTACCGAAACTATAACATGAAGAACAAAGATCAATATTCCTGTCGTAATGTAAATCATTGCATCTATACGTACAGTGATGACCTGCAGTGAAGATAGCTGTTCGTGTTCCAAGTTCTTGATGCGTGTACCAGTTACCAAGGAGATAGATCATGCCTGTATAAAACGGCTGTATCGAAATGCATTAACCGGAATGGATGCCATAATGGTCCCTGATGGATGACTACTTACAGCTTCTGCAAATCCTAGACAAATACGCAAGCCAAACAACCCTGCATGCGTCTTGACAGTAGCCATGAAGGAAACCATTGCACCCCACAAGCACACAGAAAGTGGTAGCATGATTCTTGGTCGCACCTTGGACATAATCGCATTAGATGGGATCTGCAAACTATGAAAGTAGTGCCCATTGTAAGTGATAGGAAGGATAATACTGACTCCTAAAACATAACTCTTACCAAACATAGCCAATGAAGAACATCGTAACAGCCCAATTATATGCAGCATTATGCAAATCCAGATCTTCCTTCATACCTATTTGAATGTGGTTAATACAGCATATCCTGATACTGAACCATCAAATCATTTCAGCCGTACCAGTTGTGTATGCATTAGCTTTGCATTGTGAAGCAATGTAAGTTTACGATTCATTCATTCCCCAAGTCGTTAGCTGTTCACGTACGCATGTTGTTCCGATCCAACCCATTCGCCCAATATGCCAGGAATCTGTATAGGCTTTAACCATGAAAAGCTGTTTTTCACATATAAAGTAGATGAAACACTTGCGCCCAAAGTAAGAGACTCGTATCGAGTTTCCTGACCAACTGCTTCTCGATCACTTTTTCTTCTGTCGTAAGGTCGTGTGGAAGGTTTCTTGTTTCCTCGTCATTTGCTGATGTGGTGTAACTGCTTGTCACCTCTAATACGCCTAGTAATGGCTCCTCTTCACGGTCTTGTCCTTTCACCATTCTATCAATAACGTTGCAACTCAGCTAACAAGCACTCGGATGGGAGCAGGGAAAAGATGCATACGGAATAACCAAACAGCTCAGTACTTTTATGGCGAAAAAGAGGTGTGTCACACAATGCACATGCAACGGCGTGCGAATAAACAGAGATGCAGCATAATGGAATCCATGGCAAATTCTCCATAAACAATGATATCCCATCTTTCCACTTATCATATGACCACGTATTATAGTATAGCAATAGCATCCAATTTCTTGCTAGATGGATAGATTAAATTATATAAACCATTATACATATGTTTTAAAAGGGTAAATCATAAGCGTATTAGCGGTTGCTACGGAGGGTTGAGTAAAAAGATGACGAGATTTCTATACTCGCACTTGCTGCTCGACAGCTTAGATAGTGTTGATAGTTCGATTACTCCTTATCAACCGTGCTATCGGTCTCAATACGCTTGACAGGCTTTGGAAGCAAGATTTTCTTTTCTTCAAGAAAGTAAACGGCAAAGCAAACGATGATCATCAAAGCAGTAGTTGACGTGGTGACGATCTTGCCCGTTCCTGAATACAATAATAAAACAGTAAGCCAAACACATCATGCAACGTACTAGCAGATGAGATATAATATAATGGAACTTACGAAAAGCGGGTGCTTGAGTCACTGCCCATGCCGGTACATTGATGAAATTGGGTGCAAGGTTACCGATAGAATTGACCATAGCAATAGCCAAAGCACGTGTTTCTGAAACAAAAACAATCAGTGATCTTGCATGAATCATCATCACCAGCACAACAACAACAACGCACCTGAATCACATTGATGAATTTCATTGTTCCAAGCCATCATAATGGGCGAAATACCAAGCACAGGAACCACCATGTATACGCAAACAAATAACAATGCTACGGGAACGTCACCGTGGTTGACAGCAACAAGTAACACATACCAGAGTAATGTCCATGCTGCACCTGCTTGGATATGCCAATGCCGTTTGCCGTAACGATCTGATAAATAACCTTGCAACACCATGACCATTCTAATGAGAATATATATATGAGCCTATTGTTGATGTGATATCCAATAACGGAGTGGATATAAGAAAACACCTACGCAGCAAAACACCACACTGGCACAGTCATGTAGTTGGCAAATGAAGCTTCGTAACCCATTTCCTTGAGGATAATAGCGAACTGCTGTAGAATGCCCATACCAAGCTGCATACAGCTGAAAATGATGATGAACAGATATATGTATGGAGTGGTGCATACATTGCGTAGTGTTGTCAAATTGAGACCTGTAGAAACAATCTTCTTGCCTTGTCGCTCCAGGCGCTTCATGGCTACAGCCCGTTCACCAGCATCTAAAAAGCGTGTATTGTGCGGATAATCAGGAAGAAGGAAAAAGCCAACTACTCCAATAACAACGCCAATAAGTCCTTCAATAATAAAGAGCCATTTCCATCCACGCATGCCATGGGCACCATCCAGAGTTTGTGCTATAGCTCCACTGATTAATCCAGAAAACGCGCCCTTTGTGATGAACCAGTTCTGGTTAATGCTTTGAAAACTTGTAGAGGAATATTAAAATCTTACCGAAACTAGAATAAGAATTGTATGCCATAAGTCATTCTTACATAATATGCACAGTAAGATGTGTACTTACACTGTGATCCAGCAGCAAAAAAGGCGGTACGTGAACCAAGCTCTTGACGGGTATACCAATTGCCAAGGAGATACACCATGCCAGGATAGAAAGGCTGTTCCAAATCAAGTAAAGCAAGTGAGTATAATGAGTGCTGCTGCAAGGTTGATCTTGTGACAACGATCTTTGTGCTAGGGAATATGATGCATCCACTTACAGCTTCTGCGAAACCAAGGCAGATACGTAATCCGAATAAGGCACTATGGTTGTTGACGAGTGCCATGAAGCAAACCACTGCACCCCATAAACACACAGCTGCTGGTAACACGAATCGAGGTCGTAACTTGGGGAGTACCGCATTGCAAGGGATTTGTAAGCTATTAAAAAGACATTCAACATACCATCCCAGCTTATTATGTATATAAAGCTTGATCATCCTACCAGACATAACCGATAAAGAACATGGTGATACCCCAATTGTATGCAGAGTTATCGAGATCCAAGTCTTCTTTCATACCAGTCGTATAAGCATTCGCTAAAAAAAAAACCAACCATCATACGTCGTTAACATGTATTTTCATCCACTTATTGACAGGTGACATACGCATATTGTTTCGATCAAGTCCATTTGCCCAATAAGCAAAGAATCTACAAATCAATATATAAGAATGCATATTTCCTCTCAACAAGATCAAAAGATATAGTTACTTACGCCCAAACCATGAGATGATAGTCGAGTTTACGAACCAGTCGCTTCTCAATTTTCTTCTCTTCTGGCGATAACTCGTGCTGCTGGATATCATCCATTTGCACTGAGCTGTCGTGTGTTGCAGATTGTTCAATATCCTGATCGTGCGCCATGATATCACAGTAGAAAAGCTATGAGCACAATCACGAGGAAAAAGAAATATGTATTCATATCAAGCAACAGAATGTCTTTTATACACCAACAAGGAAAATTCATCAGCGTGTGAATGATTCCAACTGCAACGGAAAGCAAGAAACCGTGTCATTGTACCACCTTGAGCCAAGGAAACACTGGTGATCGAACAAAAAGAATGGTTGAATCAATCGTTTGGCGTAGATCAGGGCGCACATGTTGTAGAGTGCGTGTGTGTGTGAAAGATTTCATACAGGTACAAAGAAGCTGGCGTAACACAACACGGCTTATTAAGGCAATGTTTCCCGACTACCCCACAATGCCGACCATTGGGTTGATGTATCATGTACTCGAATAAATTTCATGATGCTCTGATTTGATATCCATTGTCGATGATATAAGGCGTTGCCAAGAAATATTGAACAATACTCAGGCTGCTGGATGATACTTGGGCTACATTCAAAATGTTGTTTTTTTTACGAAAGATGATCCAACAATCTGAATCGTATATTTTAAATGAATGTGATCGGGATTTGGTTTCAAAGGAAAAGTGAGAAGTGGGTCTTTTATCCAGTTTTGTACTTTGCAAGTTGTATCCCAACCTGTAAAAAGAAGATGGGAAAACCCAAAGGACTGGAGAGGAGGTATTGCAACAAAAAGGAAAATAGCTCTGCCCTTTCCCTATTAGCTAATACTCTGTAAACACCACCCAACAGCTTTTGCGTGAGAAAAAAGTAATTGATACTGTATGCCCTTTCTTGTGATCGACTCATGATATCTTATCCTTATCCTTTGCATAGTGTCAATAATCAATGAACGCTCATGAATGGTCCCTAAGCTGTATTTATAAATCAACTCTTTGTCGATGTAAAGGTATCATAGACAAGACAAGGTTTTGGAAGGTATCAGTGTTGATATAGTACACGTGATCATGGCATGTGTAACTTGGTACTATAGATTTTTGACAGCAGATGTGCGATTCTTCAATCTTTCCTGAAATATGGTTGCTACCACTTGTTCGTCTCAAAGCACAAAAGTACTCTCCAAAGTAGGCAGCATAGTATACTGACAATGAAATACCATCCGCCCCACAATGATCCCCACAATGATAATAGTGTATATAACGGATGACATTCCACTCCTGTCGGATGGCCAATATAGGCGGCGCGATAACAAAGAAAAGGTGGAAACTGCAGACTTCTAAGAAGAAACGAATCCATGGACCCCATATCCTCCAGACCCCTGCGTTTAACGCATTATGTAACAACAAGTTCTTTCTTCCTGGTATTCCAGATCAACATCCTTGAAATCCTTTCCGTTGTATAAAACATTCATGCTAGCGATATTATTATATTTGTCGACCTTCATATCATGATACGCATATAGGATACAAGCTAATTTGTGGTGGTGGTGGAAGGTAGTTCCTCAGTAGGCACAAATTCCAATCGAAGATGCACTTTGCCGTGACTGGAGAGACCTAGCATGGCAGGCAAATTGATCCTATTTATGGATGATTAACAAAAAAGGAGAATAAACCCTGCACCATCCTCATATGATATACCATTCGTCCAAAACATTGCCATCGAATACATCTTGAAGATCGATCTTGGCTTCACCGATCTTGTCAGTGCCAAGGATATCCTTGTCTTTGACCTTCACATAAAGTCGGTGCTTGATTCCTTGTCGAACGGTGAAGGCAAATGTCTCGTTATAAACAGGGTTGTTGGTATTCTTGGCTTCGCTTGTACGTTGCTTGTGATTCTCATCCACCCACACTTCACTAAATAATAGGAAGGAAAACCGTTGTCAAATGACATGAGTGCAAATGATTCATCCTTGGCACTAGTAACTCACATGAAAGGGTCATTCTTTTCATCATGGATGGTAGTAAAGCCAATGTATCAGTAATAGGATATACGACAATAATATACTTTCATCCCATACCTTGCCAATCATGTCTTGATCCTTGAGATCTTTGGCTTCATGTACATGAATGGGATCGTATATGATTAGATGATGTTTATCATATACCTAACAAAGAGAACAACGTACAGATTGTGACTGAAAGAACACCTTCAGGATGTCTTGCTGCGAGCATATTGTGTTGGGAAAGAGAAGGAATGAAAGGCGTATTTGGGGAGTCGAGTGATATTTAGAGTGACAATACAAAGCTGCATTGAGCATGCGTCATGCTAATATCTGGTGATCTCTCCTTAATGCACTTGGATACTGCATGAATCGGATGCAACTTGATTCGTGTTACCATCCATTCATACTCCAGCGTGTTGTCGTGTCATACTGATAAATCCAGGCTGCTGCTTTATAAATGCTGTAGTGAATGTGCCTTGGTTTGGCATGGTGATGATGAGCTGCATCATAGAAACTTTTTCACTTGATTGACTTGGGAACACACTCTCTTGTCTTGTACCACCAATGACACATTCATCCTCATGCTTGTCTTGGATATGTTGGATGCATGCAATGCAATCGAAAGTGTATCAGGTGTATGCTGTTTACTAGGCGTGATCACTATGCTATATCAACGCAGTACTATCAGTTGAGTAAGTGTCGATTATGTTGACTGAACACTGTTGCATCCACTTATCGTGAACATGGTGTCGATTATCTTTTTCCTCTCCAATACTCTCCATTCGAGCTGCACAATATCGTTTTGATGTATTGATTTATTCCTTCACAGTGTTATCCATATAATCCTCTACTCTATCGTCGACACTATCTACGCTGATCTTGCTATTTGTGCCATTATCGTTTCACCATTGGACAGGATGCGAGATGCTGCCCTTCTTACTGGAACATCTGAAGCCACTAATCCATCATATCATGCACTAGTCTTGACCAATAGTTTCCTACGATCCTTCAACATCCATACTGATCGTTAGCTGGCCACAGTGATCGCCATACCTGGTATTCGATGATCAAAGCCAAGTTGTTTATGTAGTTGTCAACTTTTGGTAGATCGCACACTCACAGTTTTGTTCCATAACAATATAGAGTATCGTATATCAATGTGCATATTGAAAGCTGTGTCCAAGTCATTTGTGTTGAATTGGTAAAAGTGACCCATTCCATCCTTGGTTGCTGTTCATATTGTTGGAAAGAATAATAATAACGACATGAGATTTGTTGTTGACTTGAATGTCAATTGTGTTTTGTCAAATGGCAGTTGTCGTGTCCAAATGAGTTGAACAAGTTGTGCAGGATGTGGAAAAGAAGAGAAAGAGAATAATTCCCCCTTGGAGGATCATGCATCTCCACCCACTAAATCAGGAGACTTTGTAAACAAATCAATGCATACCCCACCACACATATCCATATACTTTGTTCATGCCTTAGTGAATAAAGTGATCCGAGGAATAAGAATAGTGTGCCTTATGAAAATGAAACATGCACGTGTAATAACGGGTTGAATCGCGTATTCAAAGAGACATCTTTAAGCAATAACAATGACACGTGTTCATGCTGCAATAAAACGAACTCTCCCACGGAACGAGACACACGCGGGGTAATCATCTGCACATGAAGAATACGATGGTCAGTTCCGAGAAACGAAATCGGGTCGGGATGCAAGAAGCTATGGAGAATCTATAATTGGTAAATTCCGGAGCGGATGTGCTTATAGCTCCTCTTGTTTGACATGTGAGAAAAAAATGAACGCGTTTTACACCCGAAGCACTCATGTGCCACAGCTTATGCTTCTTGTTATTAGGTCTGGGTGCCTAAAAAGAAGATCAAAGAAAGGGTGTCTGAATTCGAAATCACGCCATGCTACAAAAATCACATTCAGGGCAATCGGCTACCACCGGAGAAGAGAAAGAGAATGAACCATGCAACCTGGTTACGCACATGCAAATTGCGGGGTGAGTGGAGAATAATGATTGTCGGAAAGACCATCACCAAAGAAAAAAAAGAACTATACTACACATTCGAGATCATCATGTCATGTTGAAACAAAAAGGTGATTATTCCTCTTTAATGGTTGTCGTGTGTGATTGTGGAATCTTATATGTACACTAAAGTATTTTTTTTTTGTAATTTACAGAGCACCATCGACCTTGGCAGCGTGGCAGATCAAGTCGACAACACGGGTGGAGTAACCGTACTCATTGTCATACCACGAGATGAGCTTGACAAAGTTGGGGTTAAGAGAGATACCAGCCTTGGCATCGAAGATGGAAGAGCGGCTGTCACCCAAGAAGTCAGTGGAAACAACTTCATCTTCAGTGTAGCCAAGGATGCCCTTGAGCTCATTTTCAGAAGCAGTCTTGATAGCTTCCTTGATTTCATCGTAAGAAGCACCTTGCTCAATGCGAACAGTCAAGTCAACAACAGAGACATCAGGGTTAGGAACACGGAAAGACATGCCGGTAAGCTTGCCGTTAAGGTGGGGAATGACCTTGCCAACAGCTATACATAATACCGAATAAGCATCACGTTACACATACCAAACACATCACCCATGCTATAACATCCTCTTTTCCGGGTATCCTCGGAACCCAACAACACAAATAATAATAACAAAAACTTACCCTTGGCGGCACCAGTGGAAGCAGGGATGATGTTGGCACCAGCACCACGACCAGCACGCCAGTCCTTGCCAGAAGGACCATCAACGGTCTTTTGGGTAGCAGTGGTAGCGTGAACAGTGGTCATGAGACCTTCAACAATCTTGAACTTGTCATCAATGACCTTAGCAAGAGGAGCCAAGCAGTTGGTAGTGCAAGAAGCATTGGAGATGACTTGGTATTCAGACTTGTAGGAATCAAGGTTGACACCACAGACGAACATAGGAGCATCAGCAGAAGGAGCAGAGATAACAACCTTCTTGGCACCACCAACCAAGTGAGCCTTAGCCTTCTCAACAGTGGTGAAGACACCAGTGGATTCAACAACATAATCAGCACCATCTTGTCCCCAGGGGATTTGGGAAGGATCACGTTCAGCGTGAACAGTGATAGGCTTGCCGTTCACAATGAGCTTGCCATCCTTAATTTCAACGGTACCCTTGAAGCGACCGTGAGTAGAATCGTACTTGAACATGTAGACCATGTATTCAAGATCAATGAAGGGATCATTGACAGCAACAACTTGAACGTTGGGGTTTTCAAGAGAAGCACGGAGGACAATACGACCAATACGACCGAAACTATACGTCATCCATCGTTGTCAGCATTGAATATGTAATACAACTTGATATGAAAAAAGAGACTTACCCGTTAATACCAACTTGGACAACCATTGTGTGTGATGTGTAAAAGAAAAAGAGAAACTAGAGGATCAAAAGAGATGGCATGATTGCTCTGAATTTATAGTTTTTGCTCAACGTGTATCGCCTACGTCAGGACGCGTGCTTTACTCCGATTCACCACTCAGCAATCAACATCCAACTAAATTTTGATGAGATGGTGGTGGATATGATTACAGCTCATACACACATACACACATAAACATTCGCCTATCACAAACATGCCATTTCTCTCATAGTGATTTACTGTTTCATAAGAAATTGGTTCCATACATGAGAAATTTGAATTTCCATATACACTTATGCATGTATCGTTATAATGAGCACACAGTCAACAGCACAATGGTACTTTGCAAATGAGACCTATGGTATTGTACAGTGCTGTATACAGCACTGGCATAATGGGAAGAATGGTTGATGCTCAATGGTTAAGCGGGCCAAGCTGGGAAAGCAACTGGAATAAGCGGGAAGTAATTCAGCAGAAGAGATCTTCCCGCAAAAATGCTGCACACTATATATTGCATTTGATCCTTTTTGCTTGCATCCATGATAACCAGCTTGGTGAGTTAATCGGTATCATCTGAATCATAATAAGCCCCTTGGTGTAAGCAGATTCATTATTCGATGATCATCAAATCGCGTGCAGTGACTCGGTACCCGTCTTATCATAGAGTACAATATTACCAGGCCCGCTTAGCTTATCGATGATCCTTCATATCTGCATCCAATCACCAACAAGTTGACCTATATTTGTCATGCGAGGAAAACGGGTAAAATGTCAAGTGCTTGACGATGATGGGAAAACGACTTTGATGTGTACCCAATGATCTCGTGGTGTTTAGTAGCCTGCACCACATTACCTTCTTTTGTGTATGTTATTGCATGTCATTCTCGGTTGGTTCATGCACGTTGGCGTTTTCTCATACCCAGCTTATTTACACTTGTACCCATGGCAGCTTAATAATTGAAAATTGGATAGAGGACATAGAGTACCCAAGTCTCCTCGTGGAGTAACCATACAAGACACACAAAGGTCCCAAGCCAACCCCAGGTACATGATGGCTTTTTATCCCCGTGACGATTGGTGTAACAGCTATAAGCAAAGAAAGTATTGAATTCATTCATCATCCGTGATGATAGGAGAAAAAAGAATAGATGCTGCTTTTGTCATGCTACCCATGATTGTGCTGCACAAGTAGATTCTCCCAAGTGTTGCCCGTGATGAGATTTGGGTTTCTAAATCGGTGCAGACCAAAATACAAAGGTGAAGCATAGAGCAACTTATGCAACGTGTCTCAAATGACACATGCACCTTAGATGCAGATAAAGATTTAACAATGGTCTCATCAACTTGGCTAATCATATTACTTGTATAATAACAATGAAAGAGTAGAGGAGAAAGAAAGAAACAAGCGAATGAAATGGATCGGGAAACAAAGCTTATCATCTGCCACCAAAGACTGTGCAAAGAAAAGAAAGGAAAAACAAGCATCCACCAGGAATCACTTTTTATTTTAGGCAAGTGGAGATGCATAGTATTCGCCGCTGTCTGGTTTTTGCTATCCATCAAAGGACTTTCCTGCCAATCAAAAAGATCCCCGTGATGGGCAATGACGGCGTTGTTGTTGCTGACACCCCCACGCACATGCGAGACCAGACATATCTCTGCACCCAAAATCATGTATTCTCTTCTTTTGTTATGGGTCATCATCATTCACAAAAAGGGATTGCTTTTTTTTTCTCGAGTTGGATTGTCCTGATCTTTAAATATAAAGGTATGAGCTCCCATCACCATGTATTGTTGCCCACCTCATTCTTCTTTCTTTTCTTCCCATTATCATGGTGTCATCACACTCAGCAACAAGGACCTATTCTACAAACGTTATTCGAGATATGCTTGCTGTCAGGGCGTATTATCCACATCACAACTACTGTTTACTCCACAGAGTATATTATTCAACAACTTGGTGTCCACACTGTGGTCAAGATCTGAAATAAGGAATCAACAAGAGAGGTAATAAATATAAGCAATGTGTTTATTATGGGATATATAAACACGCCAACTTACACACACCACCGTGCACTACAGCAGGTCTTTCTTTCATATTGCATTACATCCCTTCCAATGGTGATGACCATCCACAAAGCAGCAACCTTACTTTAGTATCCATTATCATCACAAGATCCCATGAGATTGAAAACAAAGCGAACCTTTATACCAAATACCCAACAACATTGCATCGATAAGGCGTTTTCCCCACCTCTTTGTGTTGTTACTATTTTCAAATTCCACATTTGTATCTGAAATAAATGCAACAGAAAAGACGAAAGCATGTGGGGGAAAACGGGTTTTGGAACCATTCTTTGGTCTGGAACTCGCATTCATGGTGTTTTGTTTACAGTTAACCACCAACAGAAGGATTGCAGCACAAAAGGTCCCATGCTCATAACTAGTTTTACACATGATATGCATCGTCCCCATCATTTTATTTTTTTCCAATCATTGGCGATCCCCCACCCAGTAATTCGTTTTCGGCCACTTGCTGCCATATTTAGTTTTGCAATAAGCATTACGACGTATCTCAAGATGTCCAGTGGTTACAATAATAGGCTGGTATGTAGTAATAGGGAAACATGCACCTTGGCTATAGTATGCTATCAGCTGTCGAGCAAATAAGTGGTTGCTTGATGTACAAATCGTACAGCAGCACTTGACATCTACCCATGCACATTCTTTATGTTATCCACTCTATATCCTACATTGATCTTTGTGTGTTCTTTGATTACGAGGATGGATACTAGTTGTCGAGAGAAATGATACATATATCATGCATTATATTCGTTTCATACATGCTGTTGTTGTTGCTCTGTTCCTGCATGTGCACAATGCTTTAGCTTTGTGTATCAGAATAATCTTCGCTGACGGCACTGATTGCGAAAGCTACATAATCATCACGCTTCATGTCCAATCATCTACTATATTGCATATACGATTTCCTTCTGTCAACCGCATTTCCATAACGGTGTACAACATAGAGTTATAGTATGCAATGAGTATTGAAAAAGCGAATATATTTCTTATCATCATCATGCTCATAATCCTATATCCACTCGGACTTGAAGACGATAAGATTGGTCGTTATGTTGTGTGGTAAGCAAATCAGCTGTTCGATCCCAATGCTACCATAGTTATCGAGAAGATCCGATTCTACGCATCCCTTGGGACTTATTTTGTCACACAGTGCAACGGATTGGCAGTTCCGTGCTCCGAGTATTCTACAAGTACCGTTTTGATTTCAGGGGAGAATGCAAGCATTATCGCTCATTCGCAAGGCTAACATGTCATTCTGACTATGAAAATGTATACAGTTCTTGGATCAACCATTGTCATTTTGCAATGTATTACTGTATTAGCCTTAGAATCGTATCATCGCCAGAATGCTATCAAAGCAAGCATCGCTAACTCGAGAGATTCAACCAACATCCTCTCACTCACTTTCATTTGGTATTGCATCACACGAACGTTGAAGGATATTTCATGAGATCATGTAATACAATAGGTGTGTAGGATTCTTTAAATAATGTCAAGAGTCACTACAAGTTGTATTGGTACACTTTGCGACGTAACATGGGTTTATTTAGAGTATAGAATATGCTGTGCATAAACATTGAATATGATTCAATGATAGAATTCTCTATAAATGATAATGTTGGTCATGGCTTGTTAACCAAGTGCTTGATCACAATACAGCATCTACATGACAAGTTAAACAACATTTGATATCCTCGATAATTGCAAAACTGGATTCTGTGCATGATGGCATGATTCATATCAAGGGATTTGGATTTTTTGCGAGAACAAAGCCACTCTTCAATAACAACACCAACCATCACAATGCATATATAACCCCAGCCACTTTATGAAACCATAGAGAGAGTGTGTGAGAAAGATCGCGAAAGGAGATTATCGTTACGCGAGAGGCATTTATTGCTGATAGGATGATGCACGGATTGTTTAGTCGAAAAGACCGAAGCCCATATCCTCATCAGATTCTTCAGCTTCTTCCTCCTTGGCTTCTTCCTTCTTCTCCTCACCACCAGCGGCAGCGGCACCAGCAGCACCAGCAGGAGCAGCACCAGGAGCGCTGAAACCGCTCAAGAGTTCCTTAAGGTCTTGACCTTCCAAAGCCTTGGCGAAAATGGAGAACCAGACAGGCTCAACGGTGACACCAGCCTTCTTGACCAAAGTTTGAAGGTTCTCAGACTAGAAAGAAAAAAAAAGAGTCATTGAGCATTGGAGTTGAATTGAACATTGTGCATGTGTGGTCTAGATATAAAACACACACAAAAATGGATTAATCTATTGCATACATACAGACATATCAACTTCACCATCCTGAAGGATGAGAGCAGCGTAGGTAAGGGCGAGTTCAGCAGTCGACATTTTGACGGATGGATGGATGGATAACGGTGCTGTCAGAAAGAGGGAGCTCACTTATTGCACCAACAACTTGCTCTTGTCAATCCAATCTCACCGACACCCGATCTAAAGCCAGCTTGCCAATCCTCATTTTTATTGGTTGATTTCCCTTAGCCAATCATCATCATCCCTTTACAAGTAGTTACCATGACAATACTATTCACAAGTAGCAAATTACAATATATAAAGATTTTGCCTATGACCACTATAATATATTATTGAAGCATGTATTATGCATCCATGTAATATAAGAAGAATGCCATTGATAACCAAGAGCTACCATAATGGTTGCTTTTCTTTTAAAATGAAAGTATGGACACATCATCCAAGCTGTTACATATCTAGGACTGCAGCTGTAGATGATATATTCTCTGACAATATAGTGATTTAATGGTATACGGGAAATACACTTATTAGTTCATTGCTGCATCTGTACATCACTGTGGATAAAGTATATCATGCAAAAATGAAGTCAGTGATCCACGTGTCAAAACATGGCGTCCTTTTATGAAACAGAATAATGGCACAAAAAGATATTTGCAACATGTGACCAGCACAATTGCTCGTAGCAAAAGTATTGAAGCTTCGGTTGCATATTTCTCTCCTTCCTTTTTCTGTTTCATCCTTGCTCAGCCCAAACTCTCGCAGTAACACTCATATAAAGGTATGTGCACTCTTGTGTATAGAAATTTATGTAGTAAACGAAATGCATTGGCCTAATCTAATGTGTCTAGTTCGTTCATGGCGAGTAGTTAACACAATTGACCATTCTGTGCAAAGAGTTATACGACACGACGACATGAATCACGTGAGCAGCATTCCTACAAGGATATCACCAGATGATCCTTTCCAACAGTTACCAAGCGAGATCATGATTCAAGTATGGAGCCATGTTACCATATTTGATCTTTTACGTTCATGCATGTTGGTGTCAAGAACGTGGCGTAATCAATTGCTACAATCAGGGTACTTGTGGACGGAAGTTACGGTGCATCAGAACGATGATCTATCGCCGAGTGCATTATCATCTGTCAGCAGCCATGTTCAAAGATTGCGCATATTCTATCTCTCTTACCAATGGCTTACTGGATTGCACCATCAAATCATGCAAGGATCTTTTGGAAGTATTACACATCTCACCATTATGCTGGGTAAGTTATATATCATCCAACCATCATTAATATCGTTATTGAAATTGAATGGGATCATTTATTATATTAGGTGGTCAGGAACCTATAGAAGAGCAGATGCTGATCCAAATGCTTAAAAAGTTGGGATGCACTTTAAAGTCTCTTTATTGCCAAACGCTACAAGTCTTCCCAGATCTTGCCGTTGTAACTAGGACCTGCCCATATCTTGAATCACTCGTGTATAAGAACTCTCATGGTCTTTTCAATCTCGGTGCTCTTGAGCCATATGCTGGACAACTCAAGTCGTTGACAATCGAGAACCATTGCATAGATGACATTGAACGGGATCAATTCATCACTATTATATCGAACCTGGGACGACACCTACACGCAATATCAGTATTTCCATGTGGACAAGAATGTATTAGCGATGTACAGCAGTATTGTCCTGATATTCACACAATTGTTTGGAATTGCGGATATCCCACACTAGATGAGTTCCAGCAATGTGACAAGATATCATCTCGATCACCATCAGCCAATGGATTACGACACTTGTCGATTGCACCACACCATATTGAACTCGTGGTTGGTTTAATGGAAAGATATCAAGATACACTCGAGACGCTTCATTTGACTCTGGTGCTACTTCGTAGCTGCCACCAATTGGAACGATTAAAATATGTCAAGATGAAACGGCTCTCTTCCCTGTCAATTCGATGGGTACGAGATCCTGACGCTGGAACCGTGATTGCTGCAGCTATACTTGATACATGCCAAGAATCCCTTAAAGTGCTCAGCTTGGAAAAACTACATATGAAGCAATTGATGCACCATTTAAGAAGCTGCTTGAAAAGTTTGGAATCACTGCGATTGGATAATGTAGTACACAGCAACGACTCTAGACTTTGTTGGGATTCTTTGAGTAGTCATGGCAACAATGAGAAAGCTACCTTGAACTCTATGGAATTATGCAATATGTATATCACAGATCTCGATTTAGTGCTCCTTGCGGAAATAAACACCTTGACCAAGTTTACGATTTCATTCACTGATGATCAAGACTACAAGTACAAGTGCACGGATGATGGCATACAGTCATTCTTTGACAAGACCAAGAGCGCATTAAGGAACGTGGTACTGGATCTCCCGCGGATCACATTGTCAACATTCGATACCTTGGCAAGAATACCCTCGTTAAGAAAGGTGACAGTCTCGAGGTGCATATCAACAGATGCTGTGGATTACGTTAAGAAAAGATACCCAAGACTCTGTGTTGACAAAATAAAAGAAAAGCAGCGTGACATTTACGCCTTCTGCTGATATCCACAATAATAGTGTAACTGTAGTGATCATCTTGATTATCGTTATAAAGGCACAATCAATATACACAATTTATACTACTTTCGTCCATGAGCTTTGGATATTGAGAATTACATTTTCTGACACCTAATTGGGTAATCCTTGTTAGAATGAATATATGCTTGCCCTCTCCACCCTATCAGACACACTGTCTATTTCATCCCCAGATGGTAGACGATGCCATCAAGTCCAACTTTGCAGATACATAATGAAAGAAAGCTATTTTGAAAGCAATAATGAGCATCTCGTATAATGAGTATGTGATCCATCTATGTAATGCTTCATGACAAAGAGACACATAGTATCACAATGCTCACTGCAACAATGAGAGTAGGATAACAATGAAATCTTAATGAACACAGAGTCACAGAAAGGATATCCACCATGATACACAGGTAAACTTGGGTTTGGCAATGTATGATTAAAAGATACATGATAAAGAAAGATGTGATGAGTGACAACATTTCTTATGTGGGTCATGTGTGTGTATTTGGAGCTCAGTACTGTTGGGATAAGGGCAGAGTTGATAAAATGGTGGAGTGTCTATACCAGGATCAAACCTGGTTCTTTATTTTACATGGATAATATGTATGCAATCGAATAACCAAATCAGGCCATATGGCAATACCTATCATCAACACTGGCTCAAGAAGATCAATGGGCATATTATGACTCGCGATACGCAGCCATCTCAGGGGTAATCAGCTTTCTTGCACCGATCATCTTATGGGATATCATCGTTTTCTTGCCATCAATGATGATGTGCTGATAATCGTAAAATCGATATCATGTTGAATCAGATAAAAAGGAATGACAATGATCATTGGCATGAAAATGAAAGCAAACAATTGTGTCCAATCGGAGTCATGTTAAATACACAATCTGATAAAGGTAATTCGCTCCTTCATGATCAGATTAGCATCTTATTTGAAACAATGGGATAGAGAAGGGGAGTATGAGAAACAAAGAATGATCAATGGATGCAAGATATGATAATAAATGTACAATAATGTAAATGTGACATGGGGGTATATGTTTTCACTACTCTATTTAAAAGACATGTGGAGGAGCTGGTTGAGCTGCCATGCCCATATCAAATGTCGCCGGTGATATCTTATCAAATAACGAATTGATCGCCATGTTGGGTGGTGTCGTCATGGGACTTGAAGATGAAGATGCTACAGAGGAGATAGAGGATGATAACGATGATGATGAACGCCTTTGTAAAACAAACGATGTTGAAGCATTGCGAGGGAAATTTTTAAGTTCTGCATAGTCATAACCAAGAAGTGGATGGTGGTTTAGAGCATCATTGCGCAAACATTCTTCCGAACAATACAAAGAATCCTTTGGTATACTATAAGTCATGTGGATATGCATCGTGAAAAAGTATGAACTTACATTAAAAGCCCCCAAAGCTTTATCACAATATGTGCAAGAGTTGTTGCACCATTCTATAGTATCGCCCATTATTATGGTGTGTGTGCGTGTGTGTGCGTGTGTGATGTAAGAAACAGAAAAGATATTTTGGAAACGAAAAGTTTGGGCAATGCTGAGTGGTAATGCCTTTATATATATTTGTCGGCACAGAAGAATCAGCAGAATTTTCGCATTTCTTCGGCTGTGTTGTATTGCATGATCATTTTGTCTTGCCCATATCAGATAGTCCACATGTTGTGCCACCTCTTATGCATTAATCCACATTTCGGACATGATCTTCTTGCAGGCGACTCATAGTAAGCTGATAGGATTATATTATGTATAGTATCGATTGAAGTATCTTCGGCGTCAAATATGTCATTGTGATTACACTTGCTAGAGATCTAAAAGCTTCATCTTTTGAACCGCCTATCGAAATGTGGGAAATATTCAAGATACAGCAGAATATTCGTTCAATGTTCTTTGAAGCATATATCTTATTGATGAAATAATCATTCTCTAGTACATCCAAGATAGCTGCAAGATGTCGCTTTAGCTTATTGCACGGGTGCTACCAAAGTAGACATGATCAACACATGACTTGCATGTTGGTGCAACGTCAACTTGAGTCATTGACTGATGTTATATTTTTTGCCAATCGTCATTGCGTTGTCCTTTTGTGGTAAATGTGGAGAAGCTGATCTTGTATATATTGAACAAACGAATGTTTCATTTAAAGAAGCGGTTAAAAATTTACATAAATGGAGAGAAAAAGAATTTTCTACAAGCGAGCATTGGGTGTGCGTGAAGCGACCAACTTCTCGTGAAACAATTTTTCCGCATCTTGCCAAGTACGTGATGTATGTCGCTGCTTGAGTTGAAGCATAGTGGGCAAAAGATCATGTGAGTACATGTCCGACGACTCACGTGGTAACAAGGTCGGCAGATGATCAATAGAAATAACTTCCAATGGATATGGATTGGAAGTCTCGACCGAAACAGTAGGATTGTCAAAAGTTGTATTGATGGAATACAATGGCACAGGGTTGTTGGGATTTGTTGTATCGCATGAAACATCACAAATGACTGACAAATTGCGATGACCATTCACCAACTCGCGTGTAAGGAAAGGAGGAATCTTCTTGGTCAAATAAATGCAATTGACAAAAATATCTATGGGTGGATCATTATTAGCTGTATAACATTAATTATATGTATCACACATGCCTGCATCCAAGATTTCGGGAAAGGGACCACCTTTCTTGGTTTCATTGATATCCCATTTGATGATGTTCTCTTCAGGTACACCAGCTTTGCGTGCAAAGTTACAAGCACCAGTACCACAACGACCCAATGCACCCATCACTAAAACTTTGGGCATCTTGCCGTTATTTGCCATCACTTATTTAAAAAAATGAATATCAGCTATCGAGTGTCCCATCTCATCTTAGTCCTTCTCACTATTTACCTGCAGCTGCCAAATGTTCTTTAGTATGCTTGATCAATGCATCTTCGTTGGGATAAGGCTTGATAACGCCATATGGCTTCTTATCACCGTGGATTTTTTGGTGACACCATACGTCAATGCCAACTGCCGAACCAGCAAAGCCTGCCATGTATCCAAATGCAGCAACACGCTTGCCACTGTCATCATTCAAGAACTCGAGATCAAGAATTGTGCCTTGGCCTACATCGAATCGATGTAGTAACTCGCGCCATCCACCTTGATTTTTGAAGCAGTGAGCAAAGAAAATATGTTTGTGACGCAAAGGTGAGTCATCGTTCTCAGGCAACTCTTTTAGACCGACAATATATGCATCGGCTGGTGCATCGGTTTTCCAGCTCAAAGGCTTAACAAGTGGACAGCCTACTCTGTATCATGATCAAATATCAATATGAACCATTCTGCATTATTTTCAAAATACGGCGTACCTTGCATATTCTTCATCATCAAAGATACGTTGATCAGAACGCTCAACAGTAATATTAAAACCTGCATCCATCAACTTTTTAACAGTAGCAGGTGTCAATGCAGCACGATGTTCCATTGGTTTGGTTTCTGCACGAAGCCATAAGTGAGGAATGGTATTGGAAGACATGATGAGAGAATAAGAGATAAGGAATAGCAGAAAGTAAATCAGTGTTCACTTTTATCAATTCTTGACAGCACTCCACCTAAAATAGCGATCTCCGCCAAAGGTAATATTAGATTTGATCTAGCGACAAAACTTTTCCCACACTTGTTTACGCGTCGTTAAAAATTGCCCATGCACAAAACCCACTGAATGTAGAAAAAGCATACAAAGTTGTTATGCGAAAGAAGTTATTATTATGACCACCCATCCTTCATTGGACGATGTTGAATCGTATATACAAAAAGCAGCGAAAAGCTATATCTAACATGATGAAAGGTAATTTGTGCGTAGGGATTAGAGGATAAAAAGGGGAGAGAAAAAAAGGGAACTTTTACAATGAGTATCTAGTTTGTTGAAAACATCTGTGGAATCAGAGGATGATGAAAAGAAAAGAAAAAGTCAAGTATGGCGAATAGAGCATGATGTGAAAGATGTTTTGCGAGATTGTGTGTAGATGTGTGTGAGTAGATGGGATGTAAGTGCACATACTTAGAACTTGAGCTCCTTGGGCTGTTCCCAGGTGAATTCCTCACGACCAAAGTGACCGTAAGCAGCAGTTTGTTGGTAGATAGGCTTGAAGAGATCCAACTCCTTGACAATCACACCAGGACGAAGATCAAAGTTTTGGCGAACGATTTCAACCAAATCGGTTTCGCTCTTGGCACCAGTGCCATAGGTGTCAACGTGAATGGAAAGGGGTTCAGCAACACCAATAGCATAAGAAAGTTGCACAAGACAACGACGAGCAAGCTTAGCCTTGACAAGAGACTTGGCAATCCAACGAGCAGTATAGGCAGCAGAACGATCGACCTTGGACCAATCCTTACCAGAGAAAGCACCACCACCGTGAGCACCCCAACCACCATAGGTATCAACAATGATCTTACGACCAGTCAAACCAGCATCACCTTGGGGACCACCAATGATAAACTTGCCAGAAGGTTGCAAGTGATAGATGGTATCCTTGAGCAAGTGTTCAGGAATAACAGGCTTGATAACATGTTCCATCAAAGCCTTACGGGAGTCTTCAAGACCAATGTGCTCATCATGTTGAACGGAAATGACAACAGTATCAACACGGAGAGGAGTAAGGGAACCATCTTCTTCCTTACGGTATTCAATGGTAACTTGGGTCTTGGAATCAGGACGGAGCCAGCCAAGGGTACCATCACGGCGAAGATCGGCCATACGACGGTTAAGCTTGTGAGCCAAGACAACAGTCATGGGCATCATTTCAGGAGTTTCATCAGATGCATAACTATGGAATGCCACAATCAATATCACATTGCATGAGTGGTGTTCCCTTCCCAATTTATATTTTCCCAGGAGATTAAAAAAGGAAAACTTACCCAAACATGATACCCTGATCACCGGCACCAATATCTTCAATGTTGAAGGACTTTTGCACAAGACCTTGGGAAATATCAGGGGACTGTTGCTCAATGGCAACAAGAACGTTACAGGTCTTGTAATCGAAACCCTTGGAAGAGTCATCATAACCGATTTGCTTGATAGCATTACGGATGATCTTTTGGTAGTCCAAGTTGGCCTTGGTGGTGATTTCACCGAACACCATGATCATACCAGTCTTGGCAGCAGTTTCACAAGCAACCTTGGACAAGGGATCTTGAGCCAAGCAGGCATCAAGGATGGCATCAGAGACTTGATCGCAGATTTTATCTATAGAAAAGGGGTACGTGTCAGTAATATGCTTATCGCGTACATCAAAAGTTTCTCAATAACAATACATACCAGGATGGCCCTCGCCAACAGATTCGGAGGTGAAGAGGAAGGTGTTGCTCATGGTGATGTAAAGTGAGAGAGAAGTAGGATGTGGAAAAAAGAAAGATGAACAAAATTGTGGCAGGGCTCCCCATTTAAAACAAGACAAAAAATTTTCCAGTCTGGTTCATTGATGTCAGACACTGATATTATCCAATCATATTCCAGGATCGCATAGATGGCGACATTGGCGACGCACCTGAGTGGAAACTCAAAATAACATGCTCGAGCGCAATCCAGGACCACCATGACACGATGCTTGTTGACAGCAAACGAGTGGCTACTATCATATCAATACATTCCTGATACATTTACACATACATGCGTTATCCAAAACACTGATCATATGCAAGATGGATGCTGATGTAGGTATGCGTCATCCCCATTCACAAGGAATGTTCTCTCGAAAAGAATGACATACCCGTCTTAATCTAAAGGCTAAATGCAAGTTCAGCCAACCACTTGGTCTCATCGTCATGGTACAAGAACTCTATCAGTGACACAAACTTGCAGCACCAGCCTATGAAGAAGCACCATCGCATTCACCATCTCCCCCCCTTTATCTCTTTCTCCCCATATGCAAAAATGTAAATGCTTGTCAAAATGATTTTTTATTTATCACGTGTCAATTATTTCCTCAGGATATCGACATTCGACATTCTCATAAGGTGTGCTTGTACAGGGCACGAGTCCGTCCGCCCGTCGATGATTCTCATCATTGGAACGTTCTTGCTAATTTTAACCCCCTTGACTTACCCATGTTAACACTGGATCATTGAAAGCAATATCTATACAACAAAAAGATAAGTCCTGTTGTTCTAAAACGGTATAATCTCAAATTATGGAGAGCATACAATGCATCAGAAAACGACATTCGACATTCTCATAAGGTGTGCTTGTACAGGGCACGAGTCCGTCCGCCCGTCGGATAGTTTCATCATTTGCATATAATATACTCTTTTGCCATATACATACCATTTCAATATCCAGCAAGGGCGTTTGGAGGTGAGTTTTGTATTCACAAATGAATGTGTACCATTTGATCTCTACAATACTACTGCAGTGGAGATGAGTCAACATGTCAACAAGAAAGAATTTTGACAAGCACTGTGAACATCAAGCAAATGCATATACGTGAAATGTGTTATATCAGACAAGGCTGAAACAAAATAAGAATGTAAAAAGAAGGTGGTCAACATAAGGGTCATTCGGATCCAAATGGCTTCCAAGTTATCATCATAAAACACATTCTCACGCGTGTATACATGTGTTGTTGTCCACGTTGTCATATTGGGTACAAACCTTGTAAAAGAGCAAGAAGTGAATCAACAAACGATAAGAGGATTAGGCATTTTATACGCTCAATTCAAAAGAGGCTTGTAAGGAAAAAATTCTTTTCCCCTCGTGACTGGAAATGTCTGGGTGGATAAGGATCAACACCGCTCATGCGTTGGGTTGCAAACCTGCCAACTTATGCACACACACGGCAAGTTTTCTCAGCTAGGTCCGTGCACAATAGGAAAACGCGTGTAAAGTACTATGATCCTTTGCCCTTTGACCTATGATGGATGTTGAATGATGATAATGAGAACAAGTGCAATGCTGCTGTTCCCCGTAAAGTGGCAAACTAGGAGATGATAATCAACCACCTGAGATGCGCACACACATATATCACATATGGTGTCGCTTTAAGAAAATGTGAGGAGGTGTGAGGAGAGCAGGGCGAGGGTGGATTACATAGACCAAGGATGATAACGAGGAGTTTTATTTTTCCCAGCGCACTTGTTTTCATTGTGTCAATGAATGTGTGCTTGTGATGATGGCTCTATCATTTTTTAACATCACTTTACTCATCAGGATGAAACGATCATTTGCTGACCTAGATCAAATTACGGTGAACCATCCATGATGTGCATGTGCTTTGCATGAATATTCACTGGATGAGCGTCAATCGAGCACGTGCGAAGCGGCCTATCGACGCTCCAGGAACGGCATCGTGTTGAAAAAGAAAAACAGGTATACTCCTTCGAATCGTTTTTTATCCCCTTTGACTCCATCCCTCCCCTTTCTCCCTTTGTGGCCTTGCTCTATACATATACGCTACTGCCATCATGCTTCTATATAAATATATGCATACATGGATCTCAAGTAAGGGCACATTTCTATTTCTTTGTTTCCTCTTTCCCATTCTCTTACTGCAACTCACACTTTTATCGATAGCACTTATCATGGACATTACTAGCTCGTTAACATTGACACAAGTGTTCCAACAGCCTATTGTACCATTGTCGTTTTTGGCGAGTTTCATATCTCTGGGTGGTTTCTTTTATGGATGCATCTACACTGGTGTGGCCAAGACCGAAAAACAAATCAGCTGGTTATTGACGTTTGCGAGTAGCCTTGTATGCACCATCATTTCAACACCATGCTTTTATCGATTCTGGCGATCTGGTTGGGATATTCGATTGCTCGGTGTTGAATCTACATGGCATACAGCCAGTGTATGTTTTTTCATCACGTATTTGATCCTTGATCTTACCATGGGTTCGCTCTACTATCGTCGTCGTATCACGTTTCTTACTGGATGGTTTCATCATACTCTTTACATTTTGATCCTATTATGGTTCTTAAGATTGCGCACAGCATCATTCTTTTGCACTGCTGCTATCCTCGAAGTACCTACCCTTATCCTAGCGCTCGGATCACTGAAACAATCATGGCGTTGTGATTTCTTATTTGCATCAACTTTCTTTGTTCTGCGTTTGGTGATGCATGCATGGATGATCCATGAGCTCAAGCAACATCATCGTGTTCAAAGTCTATGGATGGTTGCTGTGGTGGTGTTTCCTTTACATCTTTATTGGTTCTATGGTAAGTTTTCACCTTTCCTTCTTTGTTAGTAGAGGAGTGGTCAAGGTTGAGTTTGTTGTGTGTGTGAGAGAGGGGAAATGTACACTTTAGAAAAACGACAATAACCAAGGGGGTGTGTGAGCTGTGTGTCAAGAAAAGAGGGGAGAAGGAAAGGGATACATTCACTCTGTATGAGGGATACATGTGTGTGCGTTTGTATCGAATGATGATAACTTAACGCAATATGTATTCTAGGAATCATCTCCCATCAAATCAGAAACAATCCCAAGGCCATACAACAGGTGTCCAACTTTATTGAATCCAAACACGCTTGGTTTGACAAGGTGTTTGCTGCATGAATCTAATTACTGTCAATCACACAACCCCTTTTTGCTGCTATGCACACACTCACACACCCACATTATTTCCCACCTTTCCCATTTTGTAATCGAATTTTTAACTCTGTACCCTTGCGTTGTGTTGTAAAGTAAGATACTCATTTTCCCCCCTTCGTAGCAACTAATAAACACAACTCGATGAAAACGACAATGCATCATTACCTGTTGGCAATAAGAGAGGAGTAGGTGTAAGTGATCAGCACCTCCTTGGTTGCCACCCAATGGTGGCAAGGCGCAGCAATGGATGAGGATGACAGTGATATGTAGTTACTTCTCCTTCTCTAGTCTCTGTGCATGTCATCCCTGTGGATAATTGCTGCCGAGAAAGAGAGAGATCATTGAGGAGAGCAAATGTTGTTGAGAAAGGAGTAATGCCGAGGAGATACATAAGGAACCCTGAATGTTGGTATTTGCAGATTTGTGCAGTCGATCCCTTTTCTTCTTTGTTGATTGTCGTCATCATACCAAGACTGTGTACATTACTAGGGCCAAAGGAGGTATAAGGAAGAGGAGGTATCAAATTGGGTTTGTGATTTTTCTTTGTTTACATGCTTCTCCTCTATTCTCTTTCTTTCTTTTACTTATGTTTGGTATGTGTGAGTGTGTATGTAGATATTATCAACAGTATAAAGATCACATGTTAGATGTATTGAATTCATTTGACAAGTGCGCCAACCTGCTTAATCTCGGAAAAGTAATATGTGATGCTGGAAACGGGTTCACGCTGCATGCAAGAGCAAACCTTGAGTGTAGTCTTGGAATTTTAGTAGACAAGCATCTACTGCGATGCTTGGAAACTGTGTTTTTAATAGGTTACTTTTTTCAGTACAAGTATGCAACACGTCAATCGCAATGTGTGTACAAGAGCAATATAGCTGTCGGCGTACATATCATTCTCTTTTACATGTACGTGGGTTTGGCATATAAGAAGACCAATGCATATCATGCCTGCATTTAAGGTGCAGCTCGCAAATCGAGTCGCTTTGCAATGTATCCTCTTTCGTTAATGTTATGTGCATTAATGTGACATGCTTCTGTGTACCATCAATGACCTATCCAGTCTACCAACAGCAATAAATCACATGCAAACATCAAAGTATATATATCTTATGAAGATCATTGTTTGTGTATTGTTATGATGATCTCTACTCTTAATATGCATTAGCGGCATAAAAAAGAAAAGCGGCAAAGGAAAACACGACGGACAATAAGATGGATAAAAATGTACAATTGAGAGTTGTGTGTGAGGTGTAAAGTATGGTATCAAGTGCTTTAGGAGATGACACAGCCGTTCTTTTCCTCCGAAGGTGGATTATTGGCCTTTTCGATCTCGGCAATCAGCAGGTCAAAGATCTTGGCTATAATAATAAAGAGATGAATAACATTTCGATGGATGCATAGATGGAGAATATACAACTTACCAACATTCTCGTTATGTTTGGCTGATGTTTCAATGGTTGGACATGACCACTTTTCTGCCATTTCTTTGCCTTCTTGTTGCGTAATTTGTCTACAATGCAATACACATTAGGAGCCTAAACTCTAATCACTTGATCATCTCCCACACATTACCTTTGAATATTCAAGTCACTCTTGTTACCGACAATCACACAAGGAACGTTGTCAAGACCAGTGAAATCCAGAATCTTGTCACGAATAACTTGGATCATATCAAGACTGGAGCGAGAAGCAATCGAGTAAACTAGTACATATCCGTGTACACTGGAAGCATGATGTTGCGACAGAATCGAATATTCATCCTAAAGTAATATGTCGGTACACATGCAACCATGTTTCATATCAGCGTGTTCATATACCTGGCCTGCTGTATCCATGATCTCCACAACATATTCTTTACACAAGACATCAGGGACTCGTTCGAAATATACCATGATAATAATAAACCATACCTTGTCCTCTATACTTGATACTCTTTGTAAAAGTGTTTTCAATAGTGGGATAATAGCTGTCGACAAAGTGATTCTCGCAGAATTGAATGACCAGTGAGGATTTGCCTAAGAACTTTTAAGTTAAAAAGTTGTTCTAAAAGTCGAAACGAGACATTTACCAACAGCTCGTGCACCAAGCACTGCAATGCGTCTTTGTCGAGTAGCTTGATTGGATGAAGAGGACATTTTTGTATAACCGATGAGAGTGAGTGAAAGAGCGGGAAAGAAAGAAGGTGGAGAGTTTTTTGTATGCAAGCCAACGTCATGGCCAATTGGGTGTACGCTTTTAAACCTTAGTGTGTGATTTTATTCAAGGCGCCAAACCAACGGATGTATGAAAGGGTAGTGAGGGGCTAGACCGTTTCATGAAAGCAAAACTTTTTTTTATGTCAATGATGAATGATAATGGAGTGTGTGCGTGTGTGAATATGTGTTGATTGCAAAGGAGAATATAACTTTTTAACTGGAATAACCAAGGATATACCAAAGGATCGCTTCATAACAAAAGACAAATTGACGTAGAGTTTGGACCATGCTGACACGTTGTTCTCTAAACTTGGCTACAGTTTGATACATGATATCCACATGGCCTTGTTGTTCATTCTCACTAATCTTGGATCCACCTTGTCTTCTCAAACGGTGAATGACCGTATCAATGGCACAAAAAGCACCAGCTCGTCCACATCCTGCAGAACAGTGGACTATCATGGGACCACATGATGACCCTTCCTTCTCCCACTGCGTTTGGATTTCATCCGCCAACTTGACCACCGCCAGGGTGCCCGTGGGATCATCTGGTACACCGAAATCCATCCACCCCATATAATGGATTTGTTGTACAGTACGACTACCACCATCTTGTCTTTCAAGCTTGAATTCACGAATATGTGTCTTTTCCTCAGTTACTGCATCGGGTAAAGATGATGCTTCATGGATTCTTTCTGATACAAGTGTCACTTTGATGGGTCCATATTGTGTAGGTTCATTCATATTGGATGGCCAGTAGCGATGACATTTGATCTAATCACATCATGTTAATATCATTTGTAATCATGTAGTAATAATAGACTTACCCTATTCATTTCTTCTTCCTTGGTCAACATGACAATGACACGCGTCTCTTGTTCCCACACTACGGTCCAAAAATCACCAAATGTTGCTGGTAGGGGTCCTTGTGTCGAAATATAACGTCGATATTGTCGTCCACTGATTGACTTTTTACGTTGTTCATCGAGACATTGTAGTTTGGGCACAAGATCATCAACGGGATCATTGGGTGATGCAATCGATGCAGGATCACAGTCAACATATTCGATATAGCTAGCATTGATATAGCCGGTAGACCCAGATGGACATTGTTGTAATTTGACACGAGTATATTCTATGCGCGCAAGTGAATAAAGTAGATCAAATCAAACGAGTCATAATAGCATACCAAATGGCCAAATGTTGGTGTATCGATTCAATGCTCCCATCTCAATACCAGATACAATACTCAATGGATGCTCTGACAAATCGCTTGTAGATCGAGAATGATGTGCCATCAAGTTTTGTAAGCGTCGTTGCTCTGTGCGTTCGATGACCTAAAAGCATCATGTCAATAAGTGATCAAGATATCAACAATAGAACTTACTTCATATAATTCTGCCAAACGTCGTGGACCATCATTATTGGAAATCATGTCACGTAACCATCCAGGAATAACATTAGGAGCTGTGACACCCATGCAATCACGTAAATGGTGATTATCTTCAAGGCGACCTGTGTCAGGGTCGATTTTGCAATGAGCAGGGAGGCGAATTGGAAAACGCTCCTTGATACTCCCATGGCTGAGCTCCATGTTTTGACGGATATTGGAAAAGAACGGGTTGAAAGCTTGATTCGATAAAGCCATAGTCGGTGCTGTAAATGGACCAGGTGCACCAGTGGATGCAGTAGGAAGGGTACCAAGATGAAGACCAGGGCGTTTTCGACGTGTTGTTGTTGAGTTATTGATATTGGATGATGATGATGATGATGCTGAAGCAAGTTGTTTGTTGGCGTATGCGATAGAAGGAGATTGTAGATTGGTAGTAGATGTCATGGATGAAGGGAATTGATCACTAGGTCGTGGTTGAACAGGTGATGCTGTACAGCGATTGGGATGCATTTCTTGAAAAGCATTGATACCACCTAAAGTACAAGAACCATTTAGCATAATGATATCGCGTATTCTTTCATGACACATCTTCCCCTGTACACCCCCTTTTTTTCCGTTTTGGATCTGTCGCCCGTTCGGACCTCTTAACAACCCCTTCTCTCATACAAAAGGGGTAAAGACGAAAGAGAAAGAGAACCTTACCTTTTAAAAAACCAAGGTTGCCATTGTAACCAGCTTGATGAAACTTGACAAAGAGGTATCCAAGGGCACTTTCGGTTGGCAAAGTGTCGGATGATTGGTCGTACAAAACAATGTTTGCAAACTGTGCCCATTCTTTCCATAGAGTACGTTGGCTTTCAGAAACAATGACATCGTATATCTTGTCAAGAGTGAAGGAAGGTCGTTTGAGTATAGTGTTGGGTATCGACACGTTGAGAGCGTCTTGGATATGAAGCTGGGAATAATGTACAAATGAACGAATGTCAATGAGTAAAAGTGAACGAGGTGGTTGTTGACTATTTAACAGCTGATCAAGTTGGCCATGGGTGAATTCCTTGACACGAGCAATAACATTGGCAGGAAGAGTGGGTTGCTGTGATGTTGAAGGTGGTTGTTGTTGCTGCAGAAAACCACCGGGAGATAAAGCACCGCTTGCAGAATTGATATTGTTTCTGCGACGAGCAGCGAGACTACCCATGGATAAAGTCATAGGTGAAGAAGGGGGTTGTTGCATAGTCAGTGGTGTTGATGGTTGTTGTTGTTGCAATGCATGATAATTGGGTGGAGTAGCTTTCTTTTCTTCATCAGTAGTAAACGGACTTGTTGTGTGGTTGAAGCGAGTTTGGATAGCATTATAAAAATCTTGATGTTGCAGTAATGGAGATCGAGGAGCTGTAAAATAAGGCGTAGGATCAACAATAGCTGGTGGAGGTGTCTTATCACCGAGTTCGATGGAGGATGGTATAGCAAAGTATGAATCATTTCCACCAGAAGGAGATTGATGATGCAGTGCTCCATTTGGGGTGGTGCTAGAGCATTCAATCATAGTAATAGTAATAGTTACTCTCACCCGAAAAAGGAGAACAACAACAACAAGAGAAGGGAGAGAAAGAGAGATGAAATGGATGAATCGTGGGTGAGGATGAGCCTATAAAAAAAAAGGTTTAACCCCTTCTCTCTCATTCATTCACTCTTTATGGAACGCGTCACGGTTGTTCTCGACCGGTGCAACTTTTTGGTGGCGGGGAACGGATCATGTGCAACTGAAACATTCGCAAAGGCCATCCCTCGTGTGCTACTTTTTCTGCATGACATGTCAATGCTTATTGCTGCTTTGCCTTTTTTTACACCCCTTCCTCTTTCTCCCTTTGCCACTTGTTTCGAATTTCACAAACAAATACACATACATCTACTTGGTATGTTTGTTGTCGTCTGTGCATCTTGTAGTCAAGTTGCTGATCTTCTATATAGTTCTACCACTCTTGTCCCATCATCTTAACTGTTGTGTGACATTGTACAGTTTGTGACATCAAACATGGAAGAACACCATCATATATCATCATCTAGCCGTGATCAAAAACACCAACAACGTATTTCTTCATCCACACCCATATCATCTTATGTGTGGAAGTATTATCAGCATCCTACCAGCGATAGGAACAATCAATCTGGAAATGCGCAAGAAGTGAAACATATAACACAATATGCAAGTCATCAGTCTCATCGAGTCGCCGATTCAACAACAACGCCACTGATGGGTACCTTGCTACCTCCTCGTGGTTGGCCAGGCATGAGAGTATTGGTTTATCTACCATTTTCTTTCCTTCAGAATGGTCGACACCTTCAACTCGCTTTCAACTGTAGGCTTGTGGATACACAGTTGACATTTACTGGTGATGTAGTTGCTGTGATAGCTTATGTTCCACATCTCGAGTACATCCAAGCTCAAAATAATACCGCTCACGTGACGCTTTGCTTGATTGATGGCCGTGATGTACGTAATCACTGGGATCTTGGCGAGTTTGTCTATGAGCAACAACCACGTTTCATGAGCGAACCATGGTCTACATCCTATGGAATTTCATCTACTGTAAGCCAACAAGGTAAATCATCATCATCATCATCATCCCACCATCATGCTTGATAGCGCTGTTGTCTTACTTATCACTTACCCCGTGATGTGTATGACATCCATTATAGGATCATCGGTGTCACATTCATGCAGCAACAACATCAACAATAGCAGCAGCAGTGATGCATCTACAAGTGCAATAGTGCATGGCACTCAATCATCCAATGGTGGTAGCTACTACTATACTACTTCAAGTTCTGGCATATCCCCATTCCATGTTACGTACCACTATGGTAAAGGTGAGCAAATACAGTAGCTGATTTAGTTTCTTGCCCCATGCACTGAATAACGTTGCACATGTATATTATCATTCTAGGATCATCTAACAATAGTATCTTGTCCTTCCGTCCGCAGAATTTCAGGGTCGAGCCCCATCAAGTTGTTTCACCAACAGAGGTACTTCATCAACATCCTCGTCAAACCAAAAGAAGAAGCAAAAGACGACCAGAAATAACCATTTCTACGATATCACCAAATAATGCAGCACCCGTCATCCCACCGGTTGTTCCCTATGAATTTTATTTGAGCTTGCCATTGACTGTCGGTTTCGAAATTCTCAATGACTTTGAAGATATTCTGGAAAATTGGTCTGAAAAAGAAAGCAAAGAATCACGTCGTGTTGTTTGTTTTTGGCGAGTGAACAATGTTGCTGATATAAAGCAACAACAAAAGCAACGTATGCAAGATTCTAATCATGCCATGGTATACTGCAAATGCACACCTGTGAATATACAACATCCACTGATCACGAACGAGGATGCCGACAACATGGAAAAAGGAGCGCTTGTATCATGCGTTGCATGGGAAGGAGAACATTATGTAACATCGGTGGATGTGATCAAGATACTTCAAGAAATGCTCAACAAATCGTTCACAGTACAATCCAAAAATCGCATCCGCCGTAATTTGGAAGGGTTCAAACCAATCACGGCTAGCAAGCACAAAGCTGAAACTGCTGGCTTATTCAAACTTATCATGGGGTTGAATCATCCACGTCCTCGCAACATCGAAAAGGATATCAAGGTGTTTTATTGGCGTACACTTCCCATCGCTTTGAAAAAGGTTATTGACAAGTATTTTACTGAGTCACTCTCTACACGCATTTCACGCAAGCGTGCATCCAACAATGATCCTCCTTTGTCGAGAACAAGAATCTCTTTTCCAACAACATCACGTTCAGCAACAATTGTTTCTTCCACACGACAGCAGCATCGTGAGCCTACATCACTTGATGATGATGATAACAAGAATACCCAAGTCCAAACGCACACTTGAGTAAATCCACTGAACACTCGCTTTATATCACTCTTTGCTACTTGATAATATCCCATTCCCTTTGCTCATAATTCCAAATTTCAAATGATAACTTTGCGTGATACATGTATAATTAATCACACTCATGTGCCGAATTTCATTCTAATGATACAATTGTTGTCTGTATTCTTTAAATCAATACTGGTATTGTGAGGATGGCATATATGCTATTGTTTGGACCATTGACAGCCTTGATTATCCAATTCATCAGATTACTGCTTCTTGGTACCATTGCCATTTTCATCCACCACCACCGAATCAGCTACATCTGCATAAACGTCAAATCGGCGTTGGTTGTACAACGGGAAGCTGCTTCGGATAGTTTCAATCTCGGCGGGATCTATAGTTTTATCGGTGATGAGTACTTCATCTCATCTCCCCTTTCATCACTTACCAATATCTGCATAAACAATGGTTTCCTTTTCCTCGCAGGTGGCAATGACATCACCCCTATAAGGAGATATCGAGTTCAATTTCATGTTCATGTATCATTATATCAACTTACCTAGGATTGACAACGGTAGAATGGCCCCAGGCATGGTAGCTTGCACTCATGTCACGTGCTGGGGAGCAAGCTGCTACAAATATTTGATTGTCCACGGCTCTACATATTTCATTGCACAATCAGTAACAGATATCATCTAATGAAAAAGAAAAGTTGTTTACCTAGCTCGTTGAAGTAATTCCCAATGCATGCCGCCAGTGGTAAGGTTAAAGGCACCAGGGTAAATCATTGCCATAGCACCCTTGCGAGCAGCAACCATAGCCATCTCGGGGAAACTAACATATCATAACCACGATCATTAGCTCATTGTGGAACTATCTCCATTTGTTGCAATGTGAACTACTAACCGAATATCGTAGCAAATAGCAGCACCAATCTTGCCATATTCTAAAAGAACGTACGATAAGGATGAAGGTACTTTTTGACAAAATATCACTTACTAGTATTGACTAACGTCAAAGAATCACCCGCTGAGAGTGTTTCGCTTTCCTATCATCATCCATGGTCGGCTTAGCTCACATCCATATGTTTGCCAAAACACAAAGCCATGACTTACCTTGAAGGTGATTTTGCCAGGAATATCGATATCGAAAAGATGGACCTTACGATGAGTAGCAATCATCTTGCCTAATGTATAATATAATTCATGAATACATGTTATACCACTCTTCCATCTCATCCTATTACCTGCTGGATCATAAACTGTCAAAGTGTTGTAGAGCTTGCCAGTGCTCTCGTCACGTTCAGGAATGGAACCACCAAACAAGTAAATACCAGCTTCCTATAATGTATTCTATGATGAGTTCTTGTTTTGTAGTCTAATCGATCGATATATTACCTTGGCTACACCTGAGAGCATATCAACTGATGCGCTGGATGATAGGGACTCTGCATATTCAGGAAAGTAGTTGGTACCGTAGGGTGAGTTGAAGCATTCCTGTAAAGAGTGTTGTGTTAATAAAAGAGAAGGACAATGGATTTAAACAAAGCGTCATACAGGAAGAACAACGACATTGGCACCATTCTTGGCAGCTTCAAGAACTTTGTCGCGTGCTTTGGCAAGGTTAGCCGATTTGTCAGTTGAACCAAGCAATTGAATGAGAGCGAGTTTGAATTTCGAGGCAGGAGCAAGAATGGACATGTTGCGTGTAAAAACTTGATGCGTACAAGTCTTTGTAGTGGTGGATAGCACTGGACGAAGAAGAGATCCGAGCATAATATACCCCACCAAAATGGAGCATGGCGGGGCTTCTCTTTTTCCCACCGCGTATGGCGTGCGAGCATTCGATTATGCTACACAATCTGGTGTGTGCAACATCACCGAGCCACAGCTGACAAATGCTCTTCTTTACGATTCTCTTTAATCCAATTGACAACTTGCTTCGATCACACCATTCATGCATATTAGAATTACTACACTAATCATATTACTTGTTTAACAATAAAAGAAAGAAATGACAGTAGCTATTGGATGTACTTGGTAGTCATACATTGATCACACACTGATTCATTGTGTAATCTGATAGTACAGTGGATGATTATCATAGCATGCATGGACCCTGAATTCAACCATTAATCAAGTGCCAATATGTACATGATGGATCATACAATTTCGTTCTTGTCGAACGATCCGTTATACTTTCATACCTCCACAAAGAACATCTCTAATCTCTTCATGCACATCTATTATATACTCCTCAATCCATTGCTTCTGTTCAAACCCAATCCATGTCATCCATGTTTCCATATAGTAATTAAAGGCGCCACCATATCATGGGTGATGAAACATTGATGGTTTTGTATTATAATGCAGCAGCAGCAGCTAGTTGAATCAAGTACCGAATCTCACATTGTCCGTTTTTTTCCTTTTGGTATTCAAAATGCTATTTCAATGGATTGACTAAAGGATACACACAAACAATGAAGGATCAACAACAATGACAACCAACCAACATCCTTTCTCCCCCAACATGTAGGTGCGGGGATTTTGCTTACATACCATCTTTCACCACCAGGATGTATCGCTATTGGTCTTTCTAATATTCACCCCCTTAACCTTTTCGGTTGAGAAAAACAAGATACTAGTTTTTCCGTCCTCTTGCATATCCCCATCCCCACATGCACATTACAAACCATAATAGGGAGTTGTATGCTGGAGCAAAAAAGGAAAGAATATGACATGTGCGTGCTTCCATTTGTGCATTTGCTGATCAAAAGTGTATAGTATTATTCAAGAAAAAAAAGGGTATTGTCGGTGCAGAAAGTTTACATATACAAAAAAAGAAAGAGAATTCAAAGGTTTGCAGTATACATATTCAAGAGAGAGAAAAGAAAAAAGGTATTGTACAATGGGATGATGATGTTGCGAAGCATATGTATGATAGGTATGTGTGTTGTGTGTGTATATGCGTGTGTTTGTGTGGCAATCTTGCTCTCTGGGGATTATTGAAAGACATAAAACATGAAAAGAAAAGAAAAGAAAAGAACCATATACAAGAAAATGATAAGTCGGTAAAAAGACTTATGGAGAAATGGGTGGAGATGGTGAAGTGGAGATGGGCATAGATGGGTGTTGTTGTTGTTGATTTAGTGCTTTCCATAGTGAAGTAGACCGGATATCCAGTCGCCGTGAAGAACACGTGGTTAGCTTAGAGATACACTGATGACTCTGACGAGTACTACTACAGCTAGCAACTGGGGTGGCAAGCTTATGACCCATGTTATCATGTTCAGTAGATGAAATAAAAGAAGAGCATGAACCTGGAGTGGGAGGGAAGAAACCACCACTCGCTAAGCATTCATTGGCAACCTCGCCTGGGGTAGTAGGGGGTGTGAGTGGGAAGATATTTTGAAGCTTGCATGATGTATTGCTTTCAGCTCTTTCGACCTGGGAAGTTCTGGTAAAGTACTTGCAATGAAGGATACTCTCACGAAGTTCTTCAAGGCTAATACGCCGCTTAGGGTCAATACAAAAGATACGTTTAATGATCCCATTGAGTTCACGCGAGATGGGCAAGACTTTTAAGAGGTAATCACGATCCGCTAAATAGGCACGGAAAGTATCATCATCTAAACAAGCCTGCCGCCATGGGTTACGGCTCGCTGCGAGGTTCACTAGGATCACACCTAAGCTCCAAATATCATTGGGAGCTGTTGCATAACCATGGGATAAATGTACATCATCACCTTGACATTCTACCATAGATGGATTAGTTGTTAGACGCATTGTATATATATATAATGGCAATCCTACCTGGTGAAAAATAAAATGTACTTCCGCATCCAAAATCCTTGGCAACAGATTGTGCAGTGGCAAGACCAAAGTCTGCAATTTTCAGAGTGCGTCCATTATCAAAAACCAAGATGTTTTCTGGTTTGAGATCGCGATGATAAACATGTTGTTGATGGCAGTATTGTACAGCGTCGATCAATTGTAAAAACACCTGTCGGATTAATGCATGGTTGCCGTGATACAAATTTCGTTCCGTGATCGCCGAAAACAGATCACCTTCTGCACAATGCTCAAGTACCATATGTACACAATCATTGTGTTTGATAATACGTTCCAGTCGAATAATGTTGGGATGTATCAGCTTGGAATGTAAGATCATTTCATTACGTTGTAATGCATGTTGATGATCATCCAATTGACGTTGTTGCAATGCTTTGATGGCATATCGTTGTTTGGTTTTCAAATCTTGACCAAGATAAACTTTTCCATATGCCCCTACACCCAGGGTCTTTATGATTTGAATCTCGTCATGAACAATAGAACCTGGCATTAATGTGGTGTGACGATGATTGTTATGTTGTTGATGCTTGTGAATCATGCTGAGCATAAAAAAGACGACGTTGTCGTTATTGGTGAATTGGGATGGAATGGAGGGGAAGAGAGGAAGGGCATACACACGCAATGGAAAAGAAGAGAAAAGTAAAAAAGTCCAAATGACAGCATCCTTTTTATACTTTTATCAAGCATTCATCGTCTCTTCCCTTCTATTTTAAGGAATACACGAATGGGGGGTGAGTAAAGGGATGAGCGAAGATGTGGAAGGTGGTGGTGATGTTGTGTACCAATTAAGCAAAAGGGGAAGTAGGAAGACTCCCTGGTGTGTGTATGCTGCCACTGAATTTGGGGGAGCGGTCGAGATTCTCGGGGTTGTTACACAGTCCAGAACCAAGCTCATTCTGATACTCACACAAGTGTTGCTATGCACGACGATATTTTCCCCGCTTGTATTCAATGTCATCGATACCATGGTCCCAATGCAGACAATAGACACGAGAACATTGCGTCCTTAATGCAATGTCAAGGTAATGGCAAGTGTTTGAAAAGGATGTTGATAAAACAACTACAGCTATCTTGGTTCAGCCTATTTGTTTCTTTCTTTTGTCATGGTCTTATAATCAAAGAATATGTACGCCATCGTATTGACAATCGAAACGTTTCATGCTTGCATATGCTTATATTGATGTTACTATACAACAACATGAACTAGTGTCATGTATCAATGTACTATATCTATGATGGCTCACGTGGTGTTCACTGCTAGAACACTAAATAATATCCCCCAGCTGTTTTCACCACCAGCATCGCGCATAATTGCCATTTGCCACATACCGTCACTACTATCAACAGAGAGATTTCACCGCAAGTTGACCTGACACGGCAGTTCGTGTTTATAGCAAAGTTGATAACTCCCCGCATTTCACGTGAAGCTATCCTTCATTGCTATGAAAACAATACAGTACACATGCAGCACTATGCTTAAGTGATCAATCATAGTGTCAGTAATCCTGCATCAGTGTTTGCTCTATGTGAAATGGGATACTGTATGACACGATTAACTAGAAAAACCGAGAAAAAGCATTATCAGGTCTGTGCAGTAAAATGAATTGCATGGGTACACATTGGGACAATGAAACGGTTGCACATACACACACACCATAACATCTCTTAGACTTTGTATATCCATCATCATGTGGCGTATTTTCTACAACAAAAAAAAAAGAAAGTTGTGTACTACTCATGCAAACGAAAAGCGGCGTGTGCTGCGTTTTAGCGATAAGATGTCGCCGACATGTATACACAAGTTCTGCAACATTGGGCGTTCTCGCCCAATTTCCCCTATCAGCAGCCTTCTGTGTTTAGGTGGAACATGTTTATCAATGAATATCATTCATAGTAATATGGAAAAGTCGATGTTGCTTTTTTTAACAACAATAAATAAGATAGTCCTTTCGAACGGAGCCTTGGAATATCGATCGTCGCTTTGTCGGGTGGATATTTTGGTACATCGTTGATAGGTTTATTCTTGGCTTTCGATCAACTCCGTGTTCAACAAGATTTATAGGGAGAATGCTGTCGATCGAAAATGGTGTGCGATTATTTCTGGTCGGATTATCTCTTTGGTGTCACTTTTTTTCGCACCATGTTTTAGCATTTTCATTTGTCGTGGTTACACGACCTTCAATCGGATGTGAACAACTAAATCGTATCTGAGTTATATCGGCTTGCATGATATTGAGAGAGTGGGGGAAATCTTATGCAGCGTCACACTTGTCACCGCTCAAGTGACAAGCTTAGAACAAATGATATATAGTTATTATAGGAATAATGAAGATTCAAATGGCTGATAACAGAACAGACCATCAAAGATATTATCAGTTCGCGGGTCGTGATCATGTGTCAAATGAAGCGTTCTCAAGGTGACCCGATGTCATTTCCATTTTTGGCAAATCGGCTGTGCTTTAAAAAAGCATGATGCCACTGCTATTACCATCGGCTTCAGTGACAGATACTTTATGTTGCAGGGGGTTGAATAATGAAACGCTCATTATTTTGGTCTGGAACATGTACTTTGGATTTGAATGAATATAATCACTATGGGGTTGAATCCACTCCATTTGATTTTATCATCATCATCATCACCCTATGCGCGACAACACGACCCGTTCTTGGAGCAATCCTCATCATCTTGTTTCCCAACATGGTAGTAATAGCCCGTGCGTCAATCCAAATGACAGGGTTCAGGATGATTGCACTAGATGAAATCGATGGATCGGATGACACACTTTTGAGAAACAAGAGTACTACTCTGAACATGCATGCACCATCATCACATTTTATTCATTCATGGCAAAGTGCATATATCAGCTGACATTTATTGCTACTTGTTCCCCTCCCCCCATGATCATTTTGAATCCGTGCTTTTTCCATCGTCCCTGGATTTCGGCATTGCGAAAGATAGAGGGGCCGTTTTGAAAATCGCTATTGGTTTTGCTTGGCCACCTCCTTTTTTTTGCATCTCAGTGTTACACACATGATGTATACTCATCGGCACGGATATATATCATTCCATTCATGAGGGTAAAAATCGTGCAATGGCATTATCTATTATCCGTTATAGGTGTATGATATGTTTCTTCGTTTTCTATATTCTTCTAAAACTCCTGTGCCCTGAATAGTAGTACGAGATCCCTTCTTGCATATTGCATTAGTTGATCAAGCCATGCGGGAGAAAACATCCATTTCTTTCTTTGAATCCTGTTGGTTCTGGAAATTTTTATTAGATAAAGATCTGCACATTCATTGTCGCTCCACATCGTGGATGGTTGTACTCTGTTCACGATATGTTGCTAGTTTATCAGAAAAGGTAACACGAGAATTGTTTGATGTATGCAGGCCGAAATTACTATACCGAGAAAATGCACCATATCACGTGTACCGGGGACACAACAAAGAAAGGGGTAATGGAGTCGCCACTACGTCAGTCATGATAAAACATGTGCATGGCAATGTCTTTCAGCATATCATTGTGATGGTCAAAATTGAAGCTATAATTGGATCGACGTTAAAACCTATGCAACAATGAGTAGTGAGCATTATGCTCCTTAAATAGACCATAGTCGAAGATAATGAGAATGGCTATAATAAGCAACAATCCTTTGTGATTGTTAATTCTAGCAACTAGTAAAGAGTAGAAGCAGCCCGATATTAAAGTTTCGAAAGGCTCATCCCATCATGCAAATTATATAATGATTTGACGACCATTGATGGAAAGTATATGAAGTGAAGAAGCGCTTCGACTGGCACTTTGCTTAATTCATAAGCGCATAAAAGTCAGTGATCACTATATTGTGCAATTCGTACTCTTCCTCAACGTCATTTTCACTCGTCATGGTATTTTGGTTTCTGATCACAGTCACTGGATTGGTATATTGTCATGCATGAGCAGCTTGACAGGATGCTCTTCTTTTGTGATGGTGTCTCGCATACATACTGTTACAGTAATTCTGTTCTTTCCAGCCGTTGCTACTGACGTATTGTATTTTCATTCGAAATTAAAATCTGCCAGGATAGTATGAGAAACCACAGGGATGCAGCGGATAGCAAGCCCCCGGGTGGAATGAATTAGATTGCGAATACCATGCTGTTTTGCATGATCAATCGATATGGGAGATAAAATTGATCTTGGCACTGATTCACGCGACTTTGCTATCTACTGAGATTACTACTTTGGTGAGGATCAATGATTTATGCAACAGCAGATCATCCACTACCTCAAAATGATCTATATTGCATTGTCCCATATAGCATTGAAAGCGTGGGGTGTATGAGAAAAAGTGCGTACATTAAAAAGTAGCGAGGATGATAAAGTGGCAATGGTCTCGGGAAATGCGAGACTGTGTCAGCTGTAGGCAAGACATAATAAAAGAGGAGGATTCAAAGGAAAAAACAAGATTATACTCTTATGAATATCAACAAACAAATGTGGACACCATCAATGCGACAATACGATCCAAGGTCAGCTTCGTGTCCTTCGATTCCTCGACCAGATCCTTTGCACACAAGCCAAAAAGCATCAGATATATTCCCACCGGAAGCTCCACCCGATTATTATTATTATGCTCATCGTAATACGCCAGCTGGATCATCAACAACATCTTCCTCGACTGTGGTAGCTGATGAATCAATGACATCTGTGGTGACACACAAAGGTGCCATTAGCAGCACAGGAAGCTATGGAAGTGAGCAATCTGAATGGTTACGTCGCCGTCGGCGATTTAGTTCACGGACTCGTTTGATATTTTGTATCATTGGGATGATCGTATTTCTACTCATAATCACTAGTACGATTGTTTGGATTGGCAACATGTTTATTCTTCCTCAAGTACAATACACTACGCGATACTCACAAAACACAGACCATCACCACATATCTTCAACTTCATCCAATCATTCTACAGCTATGCCATAGTAAACCCATTCTTTCTCAATGTATATCTTATTATTACTTTTTAATGCACTGTGATCCGAAACATGAAGAATTCAATGCTTCTACATACATAACATCGACATGAATGACTTTACTCCATGTGTCGGATGGTTTATTCCCACCATTGAGCAGATTGTTGTTGCTGTACGTTACGCTTGCAAAAAGTTATTGATCCAATATCTTTTGCGCCCAAGCTCAAATCTTATACGGGGGTGGTTCTTCACAGCGTGAGTTGGCGGATATAAGGGGCAGATGGTTACGATGCGCATAACGGTGTCATCATCTTTTAATCATAGGCTTGCACAATAAAGTATAAATGAAATCGATACACCAGCAAGATCAATTGTACATTATGTGTGTATTGTAGTGCTCTCAGTGTTGTTACTCTTGTTTGTTGCAATCAGCATCCGTTATATTAGCATCATCCATATCCCATACATGACATGTTATGATCAATTGGTCAACTGTGCTTGATTAGTTTCAGATCTGAGCAATCGCAAAAATTACAACACACACTAGTGAAAGGGCGCACCAAGCTTTTTCAATAGGATCAAAATGCCTACATAATAGGAAACGATAACAATGACCAATGGTCAAAAACGAGCTACTTCACCGATACTTTTATTCTTTGTCTAAGCATAAAGATGAATTCATGAGAGTACAATGATGCAATTATATGGATGGGTACATTCGAACAGCTTTCTCTATTAGGATAGTCGGGTGTGGGGGAGAGGGGGAGAGCGGGAGAATCATAGGCTTTCTCTTCTTCCTCTCTTCATTTCACAAATGGCTCCAGCTTCTTCCCTTATACCAGAAGATGCCGATCTCTATGAAATCTTGACGCTCCATCGTGAATCAGCAACAGCATCAGACATCAAGTCGCAATATCGTAAACTTGCACTTAAATATCATCCTGACAAACAACGAGCAACTGCGAGCGATGAGGATAAGCAAGCTGCAACATTACAATTCCAACGCATTGGACTTGCCTATAGCATTTTGAGTGATCCAGCCAAAAAGTCGCTTTATGATAAAACGGGCACGATATCAAGTGATGATGGATTAGCAGGCGACAAGAGCTGGACCGATTACTTCAAGGAGTTGTGGACTGGTGTTGTGAATGCTGAAACGATTGAACAGTTTGCTTCTCAATATCGAGGATCTGAAGAAGAAGAACGTGATGTATTATGTTATTATCAACAATGTGACGGCAATATGGATCGTATTCTCTCCCATGTTGAATGCAGTGAGCTGACGGATGGTGAACGGCTGGCCGAAATCATCCAAAAAGCCATTGATCGTGGCGATGCAACTATCTTCAAAGAATTTAAGAGTACAACAACAGCAAAAGCTCATCGTGCGCGTGCAAAGCAACATCAACGACAAATCAAGGAATGGAATGCAAAGCAAGGTCAAGAAAATGAAAACAAGGATGGAGATAAATCACTATTGGCATTGATCCAGGCACGCAACAAGGAACGAGCCGCTAAACTTGACGCATTGGCAGATAACATTGCAACAAGAACAGCTTCTTCTTCTTCTTCTTCTTCAAACAACAAAGGTGGTAAAAAGAGAACCAAGCGCCAGATTGAATCAGAGGAGGGACCTTCAGAAGAAGAATTCCAAAAGATCCAAGAACGATTGATGAAGAATAAGAGGCAGAAAACTAAATAATAGCATGTTAGCACCACTTTATTGTATTCCTTTATATTGTACCACATTACATTCGACAACGCACAGGGCACATCTCTGTGCAACGTATATAGTTCTATTCCAAGGTCGTGATAAATAAATTACCATATCAACAGAAATCGCAATTGCACTTCAAGGATATAGATCAATACCATGGTAACATTTGCTGATACGATGAGTTTTCTTGCGAATGGGATCAAAAGGAATCAATGAGCGTATATCATATATAGAAGAATCGTTTTATTACATATCTATCAAAATCATATTCTAGTGACGAGTATAATAAACAACAACTTTTTATACAATGATGGTATAACTTGAGCCATTCGACTCGACTCGTTTGTCGATAATGTACAGTATCCTTGAGCATTACAAGACCTGCTGGATGAGTCACATATCTCAGTTGATATTACGGCCTATATAGTATCGATCATCAATTTCTCAAGGAAATGGCAATGCTTCCTCAATGAACGGATTGCAGGGTCTTCGAGCGGTAGTTCGATTCCACCGAAATAAAATCTATCGGCTCTCAGCTTGACAATGTGGAGTATTTGCAGTTGTGGACAGCGAGTAGCAAGTGTAGCAATAGCTTTGCTGAATGATGAGTTACGGCGACCACTATCCTGTGCATGACCTTTACAATCATCTTGAGTATACAAGTATAACTTGCGTAGCTGTGGCATTTCATAGCGGGCCAATAGAGAAAGAAAGCGAGTATCAGTCACACTTTTATCGCAATGGAGATAGACTGTTGACAATGTTTTGCGGTTCTTCTTGATTATTGACACAGCATTCGAAGTGGAGATCAAAGAGTTGAATTGACTATCAAAGGAAAACAAAAAGCGCTCAAGACCCTTCTTCTCTGAACCAACAATATCCTCTTGTCTACAAATGAATCAAACGATTGTTATCAATACGCGTGCTGGATGTTACATATCTTACTCACGTATATTCTGCACTGCTTGGAATTTCCCAGAAAGGATTGGTTGACGTCAAATCTTTCAGGTGAGGACAGTACTTTATGGCGGTATGCATAACTTTATCATGATCAATGTTATCATGGGAACATATGTTTAGTCTTTCAAGATGGGGACATCTCTTTATAAGATTGGGAAGCACTTTTGAAGGAGCACGGGGTCCAAATCCATTGTAACCACGACCCATGTGAAGATCAAGAGTAGTGATCATGTAAATATCATATGGAAAGTTCAATGGTGGATCTTCAACGGGGTTGTTTTGGAGGAGGAATGGTATCCGCATATCATCACTCCTTTTCCCCACACGCCATGAAAAATGCCTTAGTTGAGGACATTGTGCTACAATGCCAAGCAGTACATGCGCTGGATCGCCGAGAGGAACATCCTTAAAGGTCACACGCTCCACAGTAGAGATGCGTGATGTCGTAGCTTTTACAGTCAAGTCGATGTGATTCTTTTCCATCAGCATATCTTCATAGTCTAAAAATGAAATATATCAATGCATGTGCTATACATCATAATTGAAATGGCAATAACGACATACGTATATGTTTGATGTTACGTGCGCCACTGGCTACTAGAAACTGGAGCATACAGTTGAAAAGAGCATAATCCTCCATGATCCCTTGCATATGAAACTGGTCATCCTTGCCATTTAATAATGAATCAATTGTTGCACGACCAATGATATCATCGAGTGAGTTCCAAAACACGGGCCACTGGAGCATAAAATGACTCCATGCTTGACAAACACCTATGCATTGAATAAGGTCGTCACGTGCCAGATAACTGAAAATAATGCATAAGAGATCATATGGAAACACGGAAATGAACGATTGACATCGCAAATCGAGTTTCTTGAGAGAATGCTGAAGTTCAGAATAGCGTGGATTGGTGTATGAAACGTGTGTCAGCGAATCTGCATACATGACTCGTGCAGCTGAAAGGCGACCTTGTTTTTCATATAATCGCCCTGCCAACAAGTATCCATCCGCCTCTTTTGGTTTTACCAAGATCATATTCAAAGCTACTATTTCAGCATTATCATCGTTAATCTCATTTGATGCTTGCAGTGATGCTGAAGGAAGCTCATGCTGCTTTTGTTGTTGGATTGTCGTGCCATTATTGAAGAAGGATCGTTGTGGTAGCCGACGTAAAGTAGTAAAGTTAGTTTTAATAGATGAAAAGAATCGTGATGTGTCCATCAATATGACCACACAAAGGAAATGGAAGAAAAAAGGGCAAGCGAGTGGTTTGTAATCATGGACACACATGTAGGACAACAATGAACACATAATCCCGACGCTTGCTCAGCATTATTTCCAATTGTGGAATGCACTGTTGCTCCCTAATGAAGCTGGTATTCTCAACAGCCACATCGTGTCCTTGTTTCTTTAGAATACAAGGTATTCTTTTCCTAATGGATTGACGATAGACACATAGATAGTGTGGATGAGAAACCTTGTCGAACTATGAATGCTAATATGTATCATTGTGGAAATAGGAGTTGGGATCTTACTAGTGTTCATTATGTATGTTTGTCACCAAATCCTTATCCTTGCGCAAGAGTGATCTTCTTCATTTATATAATTGCATTGTGCATGTCACAATGAAGCATTCTTATTAATAACCAATAACAGATCTCACAAGCATGCCTGATCCTCTCATTATCATCAACACCCACAAATGGTTAAGCAGTGGTGTTCATCACAATCTTTGGTAATGTTCCTTCTTCTTGTGTCGTTGCTGCATAGGTATTACCTCATATGTACCACTTGTCAAGTTGAAACATTCATATGAATATCTCCCGTAATCTTGTCTGATCATCAACACTGGCATCCCCAATGATAACACAACCCTCTTCCATTCAACAACAATCATTTTCATTTTGTGCTGATGAATCCATATTATTACATGCCTAGTTAAACTTCTCTATATCTATATTCTATATATGCCTGTTCCCTTTCTTGTACAGTTGTCTTGATGTTTAAATGTTCAAGTATAGCCTTGCATGATAGTGATCATCCAGCACTTTCCGCACAGTTCTCCAGGGTTTGGTGCGTTGTTCGAGAAATATGCTATGGAACGGATGGTAGGGTGCTTTAACTCGAGTGCTGCATATCATCCATGACTGTAAAACGCCTTTGGTCGAATTCATGAGCCATGTAGTGCAGAGCATTCTTTACTCATTTCGACCAGCCATATCTATGTGATATGATCCATTCTTGCTGAGGATTTCTCAACATTGCACTTGATTGCATCCTATTCATCATGGCCATCCCAAGTCTAATACGGTGATTGAAGTACCATGTAGTTGCTGTTGATACACTTCTTTTCCATGCCCCTCTTATATTGAGTCGTACTTGATCACCATATCAATGGGATAGGAGATATGGTATCATCCAAATTGAACATCACGTTATATTGCTTTACCATAGAATCACCCTCCTTTGAGTCTCATCCATCCTCTTTACTTTGACATAAGCTTTATATTTATGTGCCACTTTTAATCTTTAAGTTCAACACATAAAAGAAAGAGAACTATTCTAGGTGCTACACTCGAATGGGCCGAACTTGTTCGGTCTGATAAAAGGAAACATACGTATCCCAAGCCCACAGTGGCCGACCCATCCATAAGAGTGTATAACGTCAACAACTACTCCCACTACCTCCCACTACTTGCAATACATGATTCCCAATCTAACCAGATCACCGATGACAGGCTCACTTCCAATGGCTAAGGCAGTAATCCTCAAATGCAAATGATAGGGCCTAGGTAGGGCAGACCACACTGTCGCACGTAAATCTTGCTGCCAACGATCCTTCACGATAGAGCAAAGCACCATCCCATTCTACCCATAGCAAATAAAGTATTCACCATATCAGTAGTTGCTGCCATCAAGCGCCCTTCCTGGTTGGCGTCAAAGACACATCATGCATCACAAATAGCGTAGGCACAAATAATCCAGGTCTTGACCAAAGAGTGCACACGAAGATATTGTCTTGTCGAGAAAACATCCAGAGAATCCACATTCTTGCTTGAAGATTGATGTGCACAAGGAAGAAGGTTGTTATGGCCCAATGACGACACCAATTGCTGGTAGTTGTTTCCCCAATAGAGTATTGAAATGAAGTTGACAATCACAGCCATAAGAAGATTCAATATCTTGATGTCACCATTCACCAAATCGCTTTCTTGTTGAAGAAAAATCCATCCAAAGGCTAATGTTGGTCTCGTTTCTCACGGTGCCAAGGGTACGTTGCTTGATACACGAACATTCATATAGAAAGGATATATGATGATCATCAATCATGGTTTCCTATATATCTCACTCCAGTAATACTTATCTTTGATCCCGATGAAGTGTTTGAACATGCCGTGTCAATAATCACGAGTTGCTTGTATTGTTTCATCTAAAGAACACATTCAAATACATTAGAATGATACTTGAACCTCGATGATTACAAGAGTGCTTAAAGTGACATACCATTATATGCCTTTGAATCCAGTGGAACAATGTTTGTATGACCAGTGAAATAACAAGTGATAGAAAGGAATACCAAATGCACCAATCCATACCGCCTACTAGCATGGTCCCGATTTACCAGATTACAGGTGACCCAAATACATG